>CM041780.1:6797103-7081979 GCA_023374045.1 Limonium bicolor
TTTTGCCAGTTGAAGATAATAAAGAAGGCGCAGAGCATCTTGTGTGTTGCTTGTCGTCAGGTGGGATTGTGAATAAGCCATGAGTGAAGAGGAGAGATGAAGGAGGTGCAGCGGTCGTCTGTTCCGACGTGAAGAGCATGAAGAAGGCGCAAAGTACCATGCTCTTTGTGCGCCGGTGAAAGAACAAAGATGCAAAGCGTGTATGTTCCTTGTTTCTCCAGTCGGTGTTGAAGAGGATGAAGAGAGTTTCTCCATGACTTCCAAGAATGTGAAGAAGGCTGTAGCATGATTGTTCTTTGCATCGCCAGTGGATACAAGGAGGGAGTGAAAATAACGGAAGGGAGCAAAGAGAGCAGAGTACAGGGAATGAAGAAATGAAAAGACGGTGCAGGGCATGTCTGCTGTTATTCAATGGTGAGAATAGAATGAAGATGGCGTAGAGCTATGTATGTTCTATGTTCATCATCTAGGTTGCAAAACGTATGAGAGTAAAAAAAAATTGAGGCAGGGAGCATGCATTCTCCCTGTTCGCCTGTTGGGTAGCGAAAATTACCGAGAAAATCAGAGGTCGAGCCGTCAAGGCAGGAGTCTCACCGTGGGTAAAAAAAAATGAAGTATGTCGAGTTTATTTGAAGATGAGGAAATTGAGAGAAGATTTTTTTGGTCGTCCCCAGATGGGTGGCGGCTACTGTTAGGATTTAGGGTTTCTCATTTGGTGCGGTGGGCTAGTGTTTTGTGCTGACTACCTCTAGGCTGGCTTGGGTCGCCAGTGGGCCGGAATAATTGGCTTTGTTGGGCTGGGAGCAGATGAGCTCCAATTTGACCAAACTCCAAATGTTTGTATTGACCAGAATTTAAAACAAAATCTTAACTACTAATTATGCTCTCGGTCAAATTTGAACCCATGATCTACGGGTTTCTCCACTCATCCTAACCAGCTGTGCTGTAATAGGACTTGATACAAAAATGTGAGAAATAAAACAAGGGTTATAACTTGAACTAAATAGACTTTCCTAAACGCTAATGTTTTAAAATGAAAATGCAAAGTGAAGGTGAAAGGGTTTCGTCAATAAAATGAATTGTTTTCTTTTGAAAGAACATAAAATAATAAACGAAGATAAAGAAACCTATAAGTAAAATAATACAAATAAAAATATCAATGAAATGATATAAATACACATTTAATAAAATAGTATAAACTAACATAAAAGCAAATAGGCAAATGAATAATCAAACAAACATAACTGATTTACACGAATAAATCGAAAGTAAATTGGCAAAAATTCGTAAATAACGAAAAGGGACGGGTTTGAAAATATATACTACTTTAAAAATTAATTAAAA
Organism: Limonium bicolor; assembly: GCA_023374045.1. Taxonomy (NCBI): domain Eukaryota; kingdom Viridiplantae; phylum Streptophyta; class Magnoliopsida; order Caryophyllales; family Plumbaginaceae; genus Limonium; species Limonium bicolor. The sequence goes on from CM041780.1 coordinate 6,798,448, forward strand.
AAAATTTGTCATAACATGACAGTTTCAATTTGGTATGCACATGAACAAGTTTTGAAAAGAAAAGCGACGACCCTTTTATTTTATTTTTCTTTTGGGTTTTTTTTTATAGGGTGAGAATTTTTGGTGTCTACAGTGAGGATTGTTATATGTTGTAAGATATGGAGTGTGTGGATCATGGATATGAATCCCAGTTTGTGATAAGAGGCGTTTAAGGATAACCCGATTAATGAGTAGTTGTCGTCTATTAAGGAAGTAGCTCCATTAGAGGAGGAACACTCTAGGGATAATGAATACCATGAGTGACTTATCAAGTAAGGATGTATTATCCGTTTGTTGAGCCCATTGAGGCGAAATGTTATTTGTTGTGTTTTACAGTTGCATGCATGATTTAAATATAATCAATCGCATGCTAAGACGACAATTAGTTGTGCGTGGCCCGGTAGCATGTGGGCTGCGGGATTACCATACCAGCAAAGGTGCTGAGCCCTTGGGGGCCACCCTTTCTCTTCTTTTCCTATTTCAGGTACAAAGAGCAGGAAGCCGTTCGAGAGTAGGACGGGGTAGTCGTTGTACATGGGTAATCTTTTAAGTTGTACATGTACAGTAGGTGTAGTAAGACCGAGATTGTTATCGGCATCAGTTTGTGAATACTCGGTACAGTTGAAAGGTGTATGTTGTTGTTGTTGTTAATGGAAAGGGATAGTAATGTGTAGTCGCTCGGGATTTAGCCCATCAGACCGGTACAATGTATATGTATTAGCCTTGTTAGCCACGTGGGTGGTTAACGACGTGTAACACCAAGAAGTTAAGTAATGTGTGTTAAGTTTGTTGTTAAGTGTGTTTGTTGTTGGATGGGGTGTTACAAAAAGTGGTATCAGAGCGAAGTATCGCTCTGATGACTGAATTACCGAGCTTAGGAAGTACCGAGTTAGGATTTAAGTACTTTGGGTTAAGGGTTGAGTGATAGCGTGAGAGATACGCTAGTTAGGACTTACCAGTGTGTACTGGAAACCTACAATATCCATCCCGCCCTCCACAACCCCAGTTTTATAACTTGGGAAACAACGCCAGAGAGATGGAAGTCCCCTCTTACTCGGGAATACCCGATCTGGCTGTTATTAAACACCTCTAAAGGTACGGTGAACCTGTCATACGGTAGATCCCAAAAACTGGGAATCCCGGAGATGGTTCCCATCTAAACAGTGTTAACCGCATTTCATAGCGAAGAGTGAAGAATCAGTGTATAGAAGAATAGAATTTCCGGCAACCTGGGTCGACATGCCGAGCAGTCGAGGATAACCAGCTTGCAACACACCAACCGTGCAACGGGCAAGAAGTGGATTAATAAAACCCGAGATGAGTGTCTACGGGACCACAGTTGATAAATAATACACCAACGGTATACCAACCGACAAAGGAACTACAACGTAGTGCCCAAACAAGAGACAAGTCTCAGTAACCACGACAAATACGTGGAACGGGCTACGAAGACGAAACAATACAAAAGAAAAGGGGGTCTCCCAGAATGGGAAACACCCTAGTTGATGATTATCATGTGAAGACAGTGAGAAGTCACCTAGATGAGTTATTATCAAGACAGTAAGATCAAGTGAGGGCCAACAGGCCACTGATGATAACAGGGCTGTTCGGGGAAGTTTTAACAAATACAAAGTACTTAGTAAAGTACCATGAAGTTAAATGTGATCGTCATAACAGGGGAAGGGCCTGTTAGCCTAACCTCTGTAGTCGTAAGTACACCAGTCAGCAAGAAGCTAGACTTGGCTAAGGTAAGAAGATGTTGTGAAACCATGAAAAATTTCTTTCAAACCCAGATTTATCCAAACTCTTTCTTTCAAAACCAAAATTTTCTTTCAAACCAATGCTTCTTTCTACCTTCTTTTAAGAACCAAACCAGTAAAACCAAGGACAATTGATAAAAGTACAACAGTGGATAAACTTTCCTTCGATTAAGTTCGGGGAGCACGGGACGCATATTGTCACGGGACAATATAAGGGAGTTGACAACAGAATACTTCACCTAGGCGTGTGATGGACACTACGAGTGTACCAACTGTAATGTGGGACGACCGCACTCCGATAGGAGCTTGTGGGCCTGACAGACCTACTTATGGGTTAGTTGGGTAAGTAGCAATGTATCAGCATGGTACCCCACATATGTATACAAGTAGAGTCCGGAACACGGGAAGTAGTCGACTCCGTACTACGGTCAGCAGTATAAAACAAACAAGAGCTAAGGATTACCATGAATGGTTGAAGTAAAGGAACAAGTCAAGTTAACGAGACTAAAGGAATTAGTGAATGCATTTCAAGGATATGTTTAAGAGTCAGGAGGTGCGAGGTGCGAAGTGCACTAACTGTTATGTAAAGACATCACACATGTCTTAAGAATTCCGAGGGATAAACATGTTAGCTGGAACGGTGACCCAGCCTGTCCATGGCTAAGCAGATGCCTGATGTGGACACATTAATGTGCAATGAACGGGATGAAACTCCCAGAATGAGTACCTACACTACCAGGAAATGTTGATCTTCACAGGAGGAGATAATAAGCCAGTTAAGAACGCAAACGGCGTGGCTAACGGAATGTACCAATAAGTGTGAACCAGATGTAAAGGCATAACTTAGTAACACCCAGGAGCAATCCTTAAAGGGTGTTCGCACCAACAAGTGTTGCACGAAATGGCATGACAGAAACACAAGGGTTGAAGCTAACACCCAGTTTAGACATAAATTGTCAGGAGACGGACTGACAATCCTAAGGGGGCATTCCATGAAAGGAGACGGAATGTAACGACCTTGTCATGGAGCTCAATATGATATCCAAACTATGTAATGTTGTACAGAGAAATAAATGTGTGTGAACCGTCCACAATGGATAGAGCTCGAAACAGTAAGGCTTATAAGCCACAAATAAAATGTGTTATGTAAATTAGATTGATTGCAGAAGTTTATGTTATATAAGTGAATAGAGTGGAGAACGAACCACTGCACTAAGAGTGGGGATACCTCTCGATGCTTGTGAGACCGCAGAGCGGAGGGTAGTTATGTGAACCAAGCTCAAGAAATATGTTAAGGATGGACGATGTTATTATTGAAAGAGAGCAGTTAGCTTAGTAGTATGTGTGTATAAAGTGAAACACCGAGCTAAATAATGCCGGCTTGTGACTCGAATGATCAATGCTCAAGGAGCATTCGGTAGTCATCCAAATGAATGACGAACCATAATGTGAATAATATAAGTATGTGTGTGGAAGTTAATGTGACAGTAAGTACCATGTAAGTTAGTGTTATACAATGAGTAAGAGCACGGTTCGCAGCTAGCGACCGTTGTATCAATGTTATTGAGTAATAATGTGGCAGATAAGACCAGTTATGAGTTAAACTCAGTGGAGATACAAGATAAGTGATGATAAACAAACTCGGCAGTAAGCCAGTAGCCAGTATTACGAGATCGGAATCTCAATGAAACACAGTGTGAATTCCATGCGAATCACATGAGAGATTTGCTGTCAAGAGTTTACACCTCTACACTCTGTATGACTGGGTGTTTTGGTATTGCACTTGCGCAGTAATGATCGAGTGGGATAGCTAGGAATTGGAAACATGTTAATTATAGAGGAATAATGTTATAATGGCCGATGCATAGGAAATGCAAGGCCGCACCAATAAAGGAGTACTTGTACAAAACCAAATGTGGAGACATGATTAACAGCAAGTGACTATAGCAGCACTAACTGCCAAATATCGGTATGGAATATACCCCAAATGTTGTAAATACCTGAGAGAGCACTACACACTAGGTAGTAGCTCAATCTCAACCGACTGTAAGTCGGAAGGGAACAAGTCAATCATTGTGAAATACATAGCTGCATATACAGTCAATTATTATGGAAGTGGATAGAAAGTTTATAACTCACCGAATTCGCTAACGGTAAGAGATACCACGCGTCGGTTGAGAAACCATTGTTACCAAGATGAAGGTGACAATTGAGGATGTACAATACAGTAAGAATAACAAATGGGGCAACTAAGCTCTACAGTTATTAGAGTTTCGCAGCAGAAACTAGTGAGCCAGTGATTCAAGTGTTGAATGTACATGGTGAACATGAGCGAATGGCTAATTATTAACGCCTAGAAGCCTAACAGGCCAGAATCGAAACCAACTAAGAGTTTGAACAAACTCCAATGAGAATTCTTGGTTTAGGAACTAAACCGCCAATATGGTTAAGATCCTCTAATCAGAATCCATTGTGTAATAGACCGCGTGGAAGTTAAAACACTTCACGACGGCAGAACATTTTAAGCCAATGTTTAGTAATTGATTACGTGGGCGTAATCCCTTTTAAGGGGGGTAGAGCGCAAAACCACTTAGTGTGTATTACCGTACAAGTGTACGTGATTTATGTTGTGCATAGCACAAAATAATTTGTTTTGATGATTGGTGTGTGTGTTATGTAAACATACGCGTTCATTCAGGGTTTAATTGTGGTAATTGCGCACAGAAGATGCGAATACCATTGTGATAAGTGTGTTTATTTGTTAACAGTGGTGTGTGATAATACAAGTGTGGGGAGTAGAGAAACTCCCGGGGAACAAAACCCCGACGGTGTGTAAATGTGAAACTATGTGTTGTATTTTGATAAAATATATGTGTATATATATATATTATATAGTGATTCATGAAAGGGCATGATACCGACATAGAACCTAGTGAGAATAAGATTCCCTAGGTAACAACATTAAAGTGTATGGAAATAACTGATAGACGGAGTTCTATCCCTTGGAGATGTTATGATCATGACTAGAATGATTTAAAAGATAGAAAATTGGAAATGAGTGATTTATTTGATGCTTGAAAATGAAGTGGGAAGTGGAACTTGATTTGCATGCGATCAAGGGAAGCCGAACACAAATTGGGGTGGAAGGATAGTTCAACACTGATGCTGATCACATCAGGGTTGGATGATTCTTGAAGCTCCCTATAAGTGGTCACAAATAACCACGCTAAGAAAAGAAGCAAAGAGCATAAGTTGGACTTGGAGTTGTATGTGTTTTCAAAAAGGATTTTGGATTGGTATTTATAAAGCGTCGATAAATACTTGACATAATTAAAGTTTTCTTACTTAACCTCACAAAATTTTTTTTTCAAATTTAAGTGATTGTTTTGATCTCCCAAAGGCACGGGGACGGAAGGTGTCCATCGCGACCGGGTTCTGCGGGATCACAGTGTATATCAAGATATTTTTGGTTGCCATACATGCTAAGACATGTTGTGTGGTATGTGTAATAAATATTATTTTGACCTTGAGTTCCAAAAGTGTATGTTATCAAGACCTATGAGTCTAAATGTTGTTGTGCTACATAGACCTATGTGTCTAAAGGCTGTTATGTTATCAAGACCTATGTGTCTAAATGTTGTTATGTTACCCAAGACCAGAGAGTCTAAGGGTTGTTATGTATGTGTAAATGTTGTTAAGATACCCGGACCATTGAGTCCGAGGTTATCTTGTGAATATGTTATGTTATGTATGGATGTGAATGTGTTACCCGGACCATTAAGTCCGAGGTTGTGATGTAAAGTGTGTTTGGTTATGGAAGTTTTTTTTTCTATAAGTAATCCCCGTATTCTAATCCAAGATATGTGGGAAGTGTAAACTTCGAGGACGAAGTTCTTTTAAGGGGGGTAGATTGAAATACCCCAAACCTTGATATGTGGTTTAAATATTAAACTATGGTATGTAAAGGCTAAAAAGTTCCTTAGAAACATCAGTGAACAATTTAAACCATAGTAAAACACAATAAAACACTAAGACACAGTTTGAGCAAAAACATGCTCTAAGCTTGGAAGTGAACTTGGTTAGGACCCAAAGAGCCTACAAAGACTTAATAATATTCAATTATGATTTAATAAGGCTAATTAAGTCCTTAGGAAACTTTGGTAGACAGTTAAACCAAACAAAACACAGAAAATACCTTAAAGTCAATAAGAGCAAAAATGTGCTCTAAGCTTGGGATAAATTTGTATAAGACCTAATGGTCATACCTATACCTTATAAATATGTTAATGAACATATTAAATCAATTACCAAAGAAAACCAAGCTTGAAAACAAGTTAAAACACAAAATGTGCTTTAAGGAGTCTTAAAGCACATTTTTGAAAAATTGTCTTGTAAATGAGTTTTGAGTGGCTAAATGACCATCATTACTCTTTAATTAATATGTGTACTACTTAGTATCACATTAGGAAGTCTAAATCAATGGGAAATAAAAAATTTCACAAATATGTGCCTTGTTTTGTGAATAGTGCTCAAATAGTGCTAGTTTAAGTAATAAGTCAACATAAGTTGTTTACTTGGTCAACAAAGGCCATATATATGTTATATATTGAAGGGGCCACGGTTTTTAAGGTGGGGAGTCACCAACCTAGTCATCCAACTAAAGAAAAGAAAAAGAAATAAAGTAAAGTTACTATTTGCTTTTAAGCTTAAATATCTTGCAAAAGTGAGACCTCTCACCTCTCCTCTTCATTTCCTTGCCTTCCCACCGTGTTCTTCCTCTATTCTCCCAACCAGAACCGAGCTTGCTACAGCCCCTCTTCTCTAACTTCAATTGCTCACCAAATGTTCATTAATGCTCCAAATCAAATTCTAAGACCATATTTGTCTTAGTTAGACCAAGCTCTTCACTTCTATCTTTTCAAATCTTCAAGAACTCCATTTTGGTGCCATGAAGAATCTCCATTGAAGGGGGAAAAGCTCATCTTCTTTCATATTGTCATTCTCCTTTGTTCAAGGTAACAAAAACCAAAGAAAATCTAAGTTTCCTCTCATTTTTGTATGTGTCCGAAAATTCACCTCACAATGGTGATTTTTCTTGCTCTCTTCATAGCTTAATTCAAACTTCAAAGGACTAGGAGGAGTCCTATCTTGCTACTTAACCAAGCTCTCTTCCGAATTCCAAAGGTAATCATCGAATTTTGGTGTTTTAAGACACATATGTAAACCTAGGGTTTAACTATGAGTTGGAGTATTAAACTTAATGCTCATTACCCTTATATGTGTATTGATTAGAAGATTGACAAGTGATAAAAGCCCTTGCCGATTTTCTATCAAGGAAGAACAAAGAAAAACAAGTGGGAAGTCTTGAAAGAAAAGAGGTAAATGTGTTAACCTAATGTGGTTTAAATGCCTAGGAAAATGGAGCTTGATTTGCTTAATAAAATACCTAAAGAGCTAATGGTAAATGAGTTAGCAAAATGCTCTCAAGGAGTTTATTAAGGGCATATGTATTGTTGGGTGTATTCGCAGGTTGAAGGCATTTAAATGTGGAGATTCAGTGTTTAAGTTTAATGCAATTTAAGGGCCTAAGAGCCATGTTATTTAAGGGCCTAAGTGCCAAGCAATTTAAGTTTATGCACTATATTGTGATGTAGTGTAGTTTAAAGGTTTAGTTGTGTGTAAAGAACATCTCTTGTGAAGGTGAATGTGTTTGATGGTTAAAGGATGAAAAACCATATGTTTCTGTATAAGAGCGTGTATTAAGAGATTGAATGTTCTTGATTGTCTAAAGGTGAAAAACAATGTGTTTTGGTGTAAGGTGATACAAGAGAAGCTATGGCGAAATTTAGTTGATAAACAAAAGAGTTTATGTGTTGTAATGAGATTTTATGACCTAGAAGGTACTAGGAATTTTTAAGTGTTAAGATGGTGAAAGAAAGTGAATTAAGGTGTTCTTAGGTGTTAAGATGCCTTAGGCATAGTCTTGGAGATTTAGGGAACTAATGGATGATTTCTTGATACACCAAGGTGATGGTGGAGGTGTCGTAAAGTCTTGTGCAAAGTTTGGTGAACAATGAAAGTGTAACGCCTTGTGAAGGTTTAATTATGAACTTGTGGGAAAGACTTGAGGAGTGTGTGTAAAGGGGATGAGTGTAGTGCAAATGATGTTTAAAAGGGTGGTTATAAGGTAGTGAGGGAGTACTTTGGTTAGGTGAAGTTTTAGGCAAGAATACAAGTTACAAGTGTAAGAAAAAAAATGTTCTAAGTGTTAAGGACTTAGTAAAAGTTGAGTAAAAGTTTAAGGAATTTTTGGGATGTTTCGAGAGGGTTTAAGTGTGCCCAAAAGATGTTAAAACATGTGGGAGAACATGTGTGAAGCATAGGAAAAAATTGGGATGAATTTGGAGTTCAGAAAGAGGAGAAAAGCACATTAGAAAATTGGTTCTGCAGTGGACCGCCCCTACGGACCGCCCCTGTGGGGAGGTGTCCAGTGCAGAGAAGTGAAAAAAAAAACGTGTAGCATCTGTTGTGGACCGCCCCTGGGACCGCCCCAGGGGCGGTCCAGACCAGAGATGAAGAAAAAAATTTGTTTAAGGCTCCTAATGATGGGGGATTGAATGGTGATGGTTTTAGATGATGTTTAGGCCTTGTTTGGTGACATGTAAAGGTCTTAAAGTGTGTAAACAAATGTTAGGTTTGATGTGAGAGTTGTGAACTTAAGATCACAAGTGTAAAATTAAATATAACGGGATGACGGGGTAACTAGGCGCATTAGACGTTAAACAAGCATGTTACTCCAATGTTAATGAAAGTAATTGTAATGTTATCAGTTGTTCGAGAATTGCTCGAGGAACATAAGTGGACATGATAAAGTGGACTCCGGTGACAGGTATGGTTTTCTTGCAACCTGTGTCCTACCGGATTACACCGGCTTGTATGCCAATGTGTTTTTCTGTATGTTTGCCACGTTGTAAGATTAAACATGTAATGAGTTTACAGTAATTCATTTATGTGGCGTGTACAACTCCGATACCATTTAACCTCGGAAGTGTTAACCTTAGTTGACTGAGTCTAGGATCACATGAGAGTTCAGTATTCGGAGTAAACGACCCGAACCATGGGACGTACTAACCACGGCTATGCGTGTGTTAATTGTGTGATATGTGTATGTGAATGTAGGGATCTCCCTTGTGTGTTTAACCCAGTTGTAATACTGTATGGTGTGTAGTTATGATAGACTCCATAGTGGGGTTCTAACTAATATTCTAAAGTAAGTATGTACTAACAGTGGTGAGGAATCCGGTTTGGCCGGTCGCGCGTTGTTTGGGAGTGGGTATCCTTCTTAGCCTTACCCTTCTCTCTGTTATGGTTGTTTCCCTCACGGGTTATGATCTCCCATTAGCTTATTCCAAAGCTTAGCTATTCTGACTTATGATCGGTTTAGGGGGAACATGTGTTTGTGTGGTGTGTTCGGGCCTCCAAACCCGAACCATCTTAACTTAAGTTACTTGTCCGACTATTAGGACGGTAATGAGTGTTGTTGTTGTTGTATAACGAGCTTACCATGAGGGTGACACCATTCTCTAGGCTCACCAGTGAATTAACTATGTTTGGGTCGGTTCCTAAAAGGACCGTTCCCGTTATGTTATGTGGTGATGTGGTAATGCAATTCCTATTGCGATTTTATGATGTGCACGTCGAAACGTGAAAAGTGTTATGTTTTGTTATGTGAGGATTGTTATATGTTGTAAGATATGGAGTGTGTGGATCATGGATATGAATCCCAGTTTGTGATAAGAGGCGTTTAAGGATAACCCGATTAATGAGTAGTTGTCGTCTATTAAGGAAGTAGCTCCATTAGAGGAGGAACACTCTAGGGATAATGAATACCATGAGTGACTTATCAAGTAAGGATGTATTATCCGTTTGTTGAGCCCATTGAGGCGAAATGTTATGTGTTGTGTGTTTACAGTTGCATGCATGATTTAAATATAATCAATCGCATGCTAAGACGACAATTAGTTGTGCGTGGCCCGGTAGCATGTGGGCTGCGGGATTACCATACCAGCAAAGGTGCTGAGCCCCTTGGGGGCCACCCTTTCTCTTCTTTTCCTATTTCAGGTACAAAGAGCAGGAAGCCGTTCGAGAGTAGGACGGGGTAGTCGTTGTACATGGGTAATCTTTTAAGTTGTACATGTACAGTAGGTGTAGTAAGACCGAGATTGTTATCGGCATCAGTTTGTGAATACTCGGTACAGTTGAAAGGTGTATGTTGTTGTTGTTAATGGAAAGGGATAGTAATGTGTAGTCGCTCGGGAATTTAGCCCATCAGACCGGTACAATGTATATGTATTAGCCTTGTTAGCCACGTGGGTGGTTAACGGCGTGTAACACCAAGAAGTTAAGTAATGTGTTGAAGTTTGTTTTCCACTGCAGTTTGTTGTTAAGTGTGTTTGTTGTTGGATGGGGTGTTACAGTTTTGGTATTGCGCTTGCGCGGTAATGATCGAGTGAGATAGCTAGGAAGTTGGGAAATGTTAAAGGTGATAGAGAATAAGACTTATGGTGTGATAAAACCGATGCATAAGACAAGCACGGTCGTACCAATCAAGGGTACTCAGTTGGCATAAGTGACCACAGTAACACGATTATTAAACATCGGTATGGAATACCTCAAGTGTTGGGAATAACCAACAGAGTACTACATAACAGGTAGTAGCTCAACCGTAACCGACAGTAAGTCGGAAGAAATCAAGTAAGTCATTGTGAAATACAGTAAATTATCATGGAAATGAATAGGAAGTTTGTAACTAACCGAATTCGCTCATGGTAAGTGATACCACGCGTCGGTTGAGAACCCGTTATTACCAAGATAAAGGTGATAATCAGGAATGTACAATACAGTAAGGATAATGTAAGGGGCAAATTAAGCTCTAAAGTTATTAGAGTTGCGCAGCGGAAAGTAGCGAGCCAGCAACTCAAGTGTTAAATGTGTGTAGTGAACATGAGTGAATGGCAAACTAATGATGCCAAAAAGCCTCACAGGCCAGAATCGAAACTAGTTAAGAGTTAAAATAAACTCTAGTGAGAATTCTTGGTTATGGACTAAACCGCCAATATGGCTAAGATCCTCAAACCCGAACACATGGTGTAATAAACCGCGTGGAGATAAAACACTTCACGACGGTAGACCGTTATAAACCAGTGATTAAGTGATTGATTATGTGGGCATAATCCCTTTTAAGGGGGGTAGAGCGCAGAACCACTTAGTGTCTATTATCGTACAAGTGTACGTGAATTACGTTGTGCATAGCACAAAATGATTTGTTCTGATGATTGGTGTGTGTATTACATAAACATATGCATTCAGTCATGGTTTAATTATGGTAATTGCGCACTGAAGATGCGAATACCATTGTGATAAGTATGTTTATTGTGTTAACGGATGTAGGTGAAAGTATAAGTGTAAAGGGGTAGAAAACTCTCGGGGAATTAAAACCCCGACAGTATATGTTCATATGTTACCAAACGTAATATTGTGTATTATATTTTGATAAAAAATATATATGGATATATGTATATATACGCGTTGTGATTTATGATGGGGAATGAAGCCGATATGAACCTAGTAAGAATTAAATTCCCTAGGTAACTGGATTTAAGTAAATGGAGATAACTGATAGACGGAGTTCTATCCCTTGGAGATGTATGATTATGACTAGAAGGATTAAAGATAGAAAATGGTACATGTTTGAATTAGCTGTTGTTTGAAATTGAAGTGGGAGGTGAAACTTGATTATCATGAGATCAAGGGAAGCCGAACACGAATTGGGGTGGAGAGATAGTTCAACACTGATGCTGATCACATCAGGGTTGGGTGATTCTCGAAACTCCCTATAAGTGGTCACAAATAATCACATCAAGAATAAGATGCGGTTAGCAATAAATGGGACTTGGAGTTGTATTGAGTTTTCAAAGGAATTTTAAATTGGGTTTCAAATTTTTCAATTGGTATTTTCAAGACTTCAATAAATATTTTTTAAGATCCTTAAGTGGTATTTTCAAAGGAAGGACTACCTTTATGTGACCTCGTAGAGGATTTTCAACTTGTATCCTTCCAATAAAGGATTTCATTATACTCAACCTCATAGAGGGTATTTTCCTACTACTTGCTCACGAGCTGAGGACGTACGAGCCTTTGTCTTCGGACCGGTGACATGAGAAGTATATTTTAAAGATGTATGCAATTGTTTTGATCTCCCAAAGGAACGGGGACCAGAGTGTCCATCGTGACCGGTTCTGCGGGATCACAGTGTATATGTACTCAACATGGGTCTCGAACCCATGAAGAGATGGAAAAGGAATTTCTGGTTGATATACATGCTATGACATGTTGTGTGGTATGTGTAGTAATTATTATTTTGGACCTTGGGTCCTAATGTGATTGAATTCCGGAAGTGTTATGTTGTTAAGACCTATGTGTCTAAAGGATGTTGTGTTATCAAGACCACGAGTCTAAATGTTGTATGTTACCCAGACCAAGAGTCAAAGGGTTGTTATGTATGTACAAATGTTGTTAAGGTACCCGGACCATTAAGTCCAAGGATACTATGTAAGTATGTTATGTCATGTTATGTATGTATGGATGTGTTACCCGGGCCGTTAAGTCCGAGGTTGTGATGTAAAATATGTTTGTTATGGAAGTGTTATGTTGCAAGTAATCCCCGTATTCTAACCAATGATGTGTGGGAAGTGTGAACTTCGAGGACGAAGTTCTTTTAAGGGCGGCAGATTGAAATACCCCAAACCTTAATGTGTTAATTAATTGTGTAATTATAATTTTCTAAGGCTAATTAAGTCCTTAAGATCATTGGTGAAGAAATAAAAAACCAAAAAGAAAAAGAAAATGCGTAAAAGACATAAAACGTGAAAACGCATATTTAATTATTTTAGGAGGCATATAACCTTCACTAGGGTTATAAATATATTTTTATACCCTAATTACATACTAAGAACATGTGGGAAAAATTCCGGAAGAAAACGGATCCAAATAATGCGATAAAACGCTAACGGAGTACTAAAGCGCGTCTTTCGAGAAAACCCGAAAACGTGACTTTAAACAGTCAAATGACCCCGTAAAAATTATAGTTGATCATATAACTATAAATAAACATTAATGGAGGAATAATAACCATTAAAATTAAATAAACGAGAAAATTCCAGAGAACGGGCCCGGTTAGTGAATAGTACTAAAACCGGGTAAATAAATGAGCGTTTTCTGTAAAAAAAACGAAAAACGCTCCAGCTGGTCTACTTATATGGGGCCGGTTTCAAAGGGGGAGCCAGCTCTCTCTCACACACTAACTAAATAAGAAAGAAAGAAAAAGAAAGAAAGGAAGGAAAAAGTACAAAAGCAAAAAATACCTCTCTCCTCTCATTTCCCTCCTCTCTCTCTTCTTCTTTTTCCTTTCCCCATCGTGAGCCCTCTTCTTCCTCCCCTTCCTGCTGGCGATTTTGAGCTTCACCAAACAGCCATGGCTTCTCCACTTGTCTCCCTTGTACAAGCTCCGTTGAAGCTCCAAATTCAAAATAAATTACATATTCTTCTTCCTCTCATCATCCTCTACACTTCTCTCTTTCCAAAGTTCGAAAAGGATGAGTTTCATTTTTATGGGTTTTCCCCATTTGAAGAGAAAAACACACCATCTTGTAGCTTGGAGTCTCCTCTTCCTCCTAAGGTAAAAATCTTCAAGAAAAAGTCATTCTCTCTCCACTTTCCATGGTGGCCGATTTTGTTCCCTTTCTCACCTTGTTTTTCTCTTGTTTTGGAGCCTTGTTTCAACTCTCCAATGGTGGAGTAAATGCCTTCTTGATTCAAGGGTGAAAATCCCTCTTAAAAGCTTCAAAAATGTAAACCCTAACTTGTGTTCTAAGCCCTTTGATTGAATTGAGTTTTCTAAGGGTTTAGGTAATTAATTGTGTGTATGTTTTGTGTACTTGAATGTTGGGATGGAGTTTGGACACTCCATGCCCTCTTAACCGATATTAGAGAAGATATGGAGCAAGAGGAGAAATAAAGAGACTTGTGAAATTAAGGTAAGGAATCCACCTTGAGCCTTGGTTATAATTGTTTAAGTGTTTGGGATGGGTAAACTAATTAATGAACCCAAAATGATGGATTGAAATATATGTTGAAAATGTGTTTACTTGGTTTGGAGAGGTTTGTGAATTAATGTTGAGTTGAGGGCCTTAAGAGCCAAATGTTGTGAGTTTGTGATTGATGATGTGGTTATTGAGATTATGGAGATTTTTGGTGATTGTGTTGTTGTTGTTGTTGGTGAATTTGAGGATTTTGTTATGGGCTGGTAGAACCCTTGAGGGTTTGGCTAGTTTTAGGATGAAATATGTGCAGAGATGAGTTTTGGGAAATGCTTTGAAAAGTAGCCAAGTGTTGTCAAAATTTGTTTAGGAAGGTATGGCCTTGAGTGTTTTACTAAAGGAACAAGCTAGGTGTGTTTAAGAGGTGCATTATCTAGGATGATTTGAAATGGTCAACTGGAGTGGGAACACAATGCAAATCACTAAGGGGTGAAAATCTGTAGCACCAGTGTGCATAAGTGTAACAGAGGAAGGGAAATTCATGGATTTGGGAAAGAATTTGAGTAGGGATTAAACCTATGTTTTGAAGAGGTTTAGAGCATGTTTTAAGATGTTTAAACATGTAGGAAACATGTGGAAAGTTTAGGAAATGATTAGAGGTGAATTAGGGGTTGAAAACTGATAAAAACTATAAATTTTGACAGTTCCAGAGGTGGTCCGGGTTGCAAATCGGAATGCAAACCCGGACAATAGCAAAAACACGACAGAAGATCATCCCAGGGGGTGGTCCGGGTTTGTAAACCCGGACACAAACCCGGACCACATAGAAAGTTGTCCAAAAACCGTTTTCCAGGGTTGGTCCGGGTTTGTAACCCCGGACACAAACCCGGACCATGTTAAAAAGTGTCCAGAGAGTGTTTTTAAGGGTTATTATGGTGGGGAAGTGAATGGTAATGGTTTTAGATGTTGATTAGTCCTTGTTTGGTGAGTTTTTAAGGCCATTGGAAGTATAAACAAGTGTTGGAAATGATTGAGAAAGTTGTGAGTTTAAGTACACAAAGTTAAACCGAAATAACGGGATAACGGGGTAAGTACGGGAGTAGCAATTATGTACCTACCGTAACACCTTAATATTAATTGAACCATTTGACATGTTAAATAGTGGTTCAAGAGTATGACATGAGGAACAAGTGTGAACCGAGGAACGTGAGAACACCGGTAAAGTAATTCCCCACGGTGACAGGTATGGTTTTCTTGCAACCTGTGTCCTACCGGATTACACCGGCTTGTATGCCAATGTGTTTTTCTGTGAGTTTGCCACCTTGCAAGATAAAGCATGAAATGAGTTTACAGTAATTCATTATTGTGGCGTAATTAATTCCGATACCGCTTAACCTTAGTTATGTGTTAAATAATAGTTAACCGACTTTAGGTTCACATAAGAGATCGGTATTCGGAATAAACGTCCCAACCCATGGGAACGTTCTAACTACGGCTATCCGTGCGTTAGTGTATGTTGTGGTTAAAGAGTGATGTATGTGACTTGTTTAATATGCTGTTGTTGTTGAATACTGCTATCCGTGTTGTCGAAATGGGATATGAATTCCCTTGTGTGTCTAACCGAGTTAGTAACACTATGTGATGTATGTATGTGATAAGTTCCATAAGGGAACCCTTAACTAATAAGTATATGCATGTATGAAGAGGAATCCGGTTGTCCCGGCCACGCGTATTATTTGGGAGTTAATATATATATGTGAATTAACTCCCATCCTGTTATGTTAGGGTTGTTTTCCTTCATTGGATTTCGACCTCCCACTAGCTTAGCCAAAGCTTACCTACCCGACCTCCACATCGGGCTAGGAGGGAAATTATGTACAATGTTGGTAGGGTGTTGAAGCCTAAGTTCGCTTCGACTCCCTCTTTGTTATGTTACGGTTGTTCTTCCTCCTTGAATTACAACCACCCACAAGCTTAACCAAGGCTTACCTACCTCATCACTATTGGAGCTAGGGGGAAATTGTGTATGTTGTGTACGGTCCTATATGAGGCCGCCACTCAAGTAAAGAAAATGTATGTTGTTGTGCTCGGGCTTATATCACCCCGGCACTCCCTAAATGAAGTTCATGTGCTCTAAGAAGAGTGAAAATTAAGTTGTGTATGTTATAAAGTGAAGTGTGTTGTTATGTTGAGTGTGCTAACCTTGTGTATGTATTCCATTAATGGATGTTTGCTTATAAGCATGATATGTGTGTGAGTTTGTGCATGTTTGAAATAAATCAACCGCATGCTAAGACGACAAATAGTTGTGCGTGGCCCGGTAGCATGCGGGCTGCGGGATTACCATACCAGCAAAGGTGCTGACCCCCTTTGGGGGCTCCCATACTTTTCAGGTACAAGGAACTGGAAGTCGTTCGAGAGTAGGACGGGGTAGTTGACTGTACGTGGTAGTCGTGTAAATTATGTAAGTATTGTAGGTGTAGTAAGACCGAAATTGTATCGGCGTTAGTTGGAGAATAATCGGTACAGTTGTAATGTAAGTGTATAACAATTGTTGGATAAGGAACGGGAGTATTGTGTAGTTGCTCGGGAGTTTAGTCCATCAGACCGGTACGATGTATGTATGTTAGCCTTGTTAGTCACGTAGGTGGCTAACGGCGTGTAACACCAAGGAGTTAAGTTATGTTGTGAGTTATGATTTCCGCTGCAAGGGTTGTTAAATGTGTTGTTTGTAGTTGGGGTGTTACAGAGAACCTGACTTTGGGTGGGGAGTGTAACACCCCTATTTAACATAAATGCAGCGGAAAATAAAATACTAAGGCGATTACAGATCATCGGGTTCCAAACACCCGACCCCAAACCTCACCAATTATGACTTATAAAATTATAAATGCTACGGTCTGAACTCGAGAAAACATAACAAGAGCAAGATATAAAAACTCTCCACAATTCCTAATTCCCATCCCAATCACTCATACTCTTCGTGGCCACCTGTATAACAATCTGTACCTGCTAGATGAAACCAAGCAGCCCACCCCGGGAGGGGTGAGTCAGTTCCCTGGAATGGAACTAGTACAACTCTCCAAAATAAAAGTTTAAAAACATAACTCTTAAAATAAACAATAACTTGAAGTCAAATGCTTAAAACAAAGCAGAAGAACAAGGCACAACCAAATCACCAAGTCAAGGACAAAGATAAATAACAAGAAGGTAAAGTTAGCCAATTAAAAGAAAAGAAACCACACCCTAAGTTAGTGAACATCCATTGCTTGTGTCAGATTCAGTTCCAATTAGGAGTAGAAAGACCCAAGTAGTCACAAGGACTAGAAATGGAAGAAGAGATCCAAGAACCATAACTCAAGAGTGGAATAAAACCAATTGGGAGAGATGACCCCTACCACCAGTCAGTTGTCACAAGGACGAGGTCAATAGACCTCTGCTGTCAGTTGTCCATATGGATGAGGTATAGCAGACCTCCGCTGCCACCGACCCGTTCTCAGTCATCGGGAAAAGTGTGTGCACCACTTAATAGAAATAATCCATTCCCCACAAGGTTGATCAAAACTCGACACATGGATAAACAGTACCCATAGTCCAAAGGAAGAATTTACCAATATCCGTGAAATAGTAAACATCACGTTATGATGTAATAAGGCTAAATAATGCCTTAGAAACATTGGTAGGCAATTTAAACCAAGGAAAACACAAGGAAACACCATAAGGGTAATTTAAGCAAAAATGTGCTCTAAGCTTGGAGTGAGTTTGATTAGCACCCAAATACCAATATAAGACCTTATTAACATGCTAAAGGACATTTTAAATCAATTACCAAAGAAAACCAAGCTCAAAAACAAGCTTAAACACAAAATGTGCTTTAAGACTCCTTAAAGCACCTTTTTGAGAAATTATCTTAGAAATGGGGTTTGAGTGGCTAAATGCCCATGATTACACCTTAATCAACATGTGTTTAAATTAGAATCACATTAGCAAGTCTAAATCAATGGGAAACCAAAAATTTCACAAATTTGTGCACTAATTTGTGAATAGTGCCAAATTGTGACTAGCTTAAGCTTTAGTCAACATAAGTCAATAAGTTGGTCAACCAAGACCATAAATATCTTAGTTACTAAGGAGGGGATGGTTTTTACATGGTGAGTCACCATAGGAGACAGCCAACTTAAGGAAAAGAAGAGGAAAGTAAGAAAAGTTACTATTTGCTATTTTTAAAGACAAATATCTTCTTTTAGCCTACCTCTCTCCTTTCTTCTTCATTTATTCTTCTTCCACTGAATATTCCTTCATCTTCCTCTCAAGAAAACCGTGAGTGCTGCCTCCATTCATGCTCCACCCTCATTTGTTCACAAACCCTTTATTTTAGCTCCAAATCCAAAAATAAGCATAGATTATTCTTAGCTGGAGCAAGACCTACCTTTCTATCTTTTCAAATCCTTCAAAGCTCAAGTTTGGTTCCATGAGAAAACTCCATTGATGGAGGAAAATGAAGTTTGAAGAGCTCTTTTGGTTCTCCATTCACCCAAGGTAATGAAAGTGAAAGAAAAATCAACTTTCCATCATTTCTTCCATATGGCCGAAAATTTTCCTCTTAAGATAACTTGTTTTATCCCTTGTTCTAGCTTGTTTCTATTCTCCAAGGGCTAGAGGAGGTCCTTCTTGATTCATATCCAAGCTTATTTTAAGACTTCAAAGGTAAACACCCATTTTAATACTTTAAAACACCTATTTTAACCTAAGATTGAATTCTATGAGTTTAGGCATATTGCTTAGTGCTCATTAGATTATTTGAATGTGAATTAGAATATTAGCATGGGAGATTTAATTGGTGGCCGAGATTCAATCAATAAAACTAAAGGAGGAAAGTAAGAGAAGCTTGAGAAAAATAAGGTAAATTGCTTACCTAATGGTGGTTTAAGGTTTTAAGGGATGAGATTTATATAAGTACTAATGTAGCTTAAAGCTTACAGTATGTAATGGGTAATATAACCTAGGAAAAAGAGTTTAAACAAGCTTGTGAACTTGGGACTAAGGAGCCAATGGGAATGAGTTAGTAAGATAAGCTTAAGGTGAATTAAGAGAACACTAATATTGCTATGGGAGCATTGTTGTGTGTATTTGCTGGTTGAAAGCTTTTATATGTGGGAAATTCAGTGTTTAAGTTTAAGTCATTTAAGGGCCTAAGAGCCATGTCATTTAAGAGTCTTAGTGATATGCAATTTAAGATTATTGCACTATATTAAGTTTGTTGTGAATGAGTTGATTTGGGTGAGAAAATATGATGAGAAAGGATTTGATGTGTGTGAGATGATTGAATGAGAAAGACAATGCATATGGGCATGATAATATACTATAGGAGCTATGGTGAAATTTGAGTAGAAAACAAGTGTTTAGGTGGTGGTTGTGAGTTAATATGACCTAGGATTTACTACGAGACATTAAAGAGGAATTTAAGTGGAAATGAGTAAATTAAGGAGTCACTACTACAGAAAATGCTTTAGACAACTGTTAAAAAGGCTTTAGAGAACTGTTAAAAACAGTTCTAGTTGTTGGAGGTCTCTATAGTATGGTCTACTTTAGACTACTGTGATTAACAGTTCTCTATACTCACTTATAACTACTGTTAATGTGATGATACACACCTGTTATTAACAGTTGTCTATTACACTTTTAGAATCTGTTTTAGTATGATTTAAGAACTATCAGTAACAGTTGTCTATGATCGGAAACACTTCATATATCAATATCATTAGAAAACTGTTATTACGAGTTGTCTTTTAACAAATACCGAGATATATCAACACTATTGACAACTGTTAATAACAGTTTTCTATAGTCAAATTCAACCTAAAACACTACAGAATTTACAACTGTGATTAACAGTTCTCTTTTGTAGAATAACAGTTTTTTAAAGCACCTTGTCCAAACAGCATTACACCTATTTGGACAATCCATAATGACAAATGTTTCAGTCATAATCATGTAGAAATAGCATAATAATCTACAAATACACCTGTTCTGGCAATAATTCAATATATAATCCATAATAGCTAGCAACACCTACTAAAACACTTTCCATAAACAAAACATAAGTCTTTTTATCACCATGTCAACAACACATACAACATTTCAAGTGTACTTTGCAACCAGCAAATGCACATTCATTTAGCTAACAGTTCAACTAATCGTCTAGATGTCTTGAGAGTCACCATTATCATGCTACATGCTACATGCTACACTTGATCGATACTATCAGAAAAACTAATCAAACTCTGAATCCAAATGCTTCTGCATATAAGCTGCCCATTGCTCTCGAATTTCATCAATTTCATTTTGCTCGTACGCTCTACCGTTGTACCCGCCCAAGTACTTGAAAACACAATAAAAAGTAGTATTAGCTCATTACCAAATAAATATCATTATATATGCATTTGATAGTGTATAATCAATATGTTTACCTCTGTTTGATCCATGCTTTTATCCATCTTTGATCGATGTTTTTCCCCCTGATAGTTTCCACCTTGAGAAGGAAATCGTCCACCGAATCAAATGATGGGACCTTGTAAATGGCCACCAGTATTTTATGTACGCACAGATTGAGGATTTCCTTCACTGAAAGTACCAAAACAATCCACAAGTCAGTCTCATCAAGTGAACACTCATGACAAAAATCTAGACTTCAGTTAAAAAGTTATATAATAGAGAAAACAATCACAAGTATTATTTCATACAAGTTTATATCCTCAGCGGATTGACATACAACCAAGAACATTTGTAAACAATGCCAAGAAATAGCGGAGTTACCCGGGGCAACTGGGTCCTCTAATTTCTCAATTCTTTTGCAATTCGAAGTGCTATCCTTACATGATTTTCTAACAAATTCATCATCACAACACCAGGACAGTCCATAACATTTGTGTCCAGACGTACCTCTTACATTGATCTCGTCAACCCAGGGGTTGAACCAACGTTAACCACGTGAGATCTCTTCAAACTGTTGATAATGCTACTCTTTCCCACATTTGCAAGCCCAATGATACCCACTGTGATTGTCTTCTTGATCTGTCAAATACAAGGATTGGAAATATTAGAAATCAGAACTTGCATAATCTTGCACCAACAAAGAAGATACTTCGCTTGAGAAGATGCAAAGTAATAATGATTTAAATCAAGATGGGTCCAGTATCTGGATCAACATACATCATGACTCCGAGAATAATTCTTTAGCAACTTGATTAGAGATTCAGCGCCGAGACAATCACTTGTCAGAGGAATGGTGTTGCTTGATTTTGATTTCTTGGTCTTAGAGGAACCCTTCCAGCCTAAATTAGATATTTGTTGTTGAGTGCTACACTTAAACGCAACGGCAGGATGCTCCTCTCTAAGATACTTCAGCCACTTCTCCACAGCCTCTCTTGGAACAAGATTTGGCATTCAGAATATAATTATCATCACAACAAAAAAACAATAGTTAATGATAGATGAGATCTAAGGAACTTCACATGCCGACACACTCTCTCCAAAGCTTGCATATAAAAAGATGAGAATCATAACATACCAAAGCTTGCATATAAAAATAGCATTTGTTTTGAAAAAAATAAAATAAAAGAGTGGAATGTAAAAGCGATCAAACAAAAAGAGAGATGAACCGCGAATTGGAAAGTGAGTGAGTAGAATAAAAAATTGTAATGCCAAAATAAAAACAAACCATTGTTTTCAGAAGCATTTGAAAAAAAAATAAAAAAGTGCAATGTCAAGATAAAGTATAGTGCTCGGAAGATAAGTAGAGCAATCAAATCATATAAAAGTGAGAAAGAAAGATCAGATATTCGGGAAAAAGAAACTTGATCAGAAGGTCTAGAGACTTACATCAACTGTCGGGGTCATTCCTTTCTCTTCCAGCCTATATTTAGCATTCCTTATAAAGATAGATCACTCATACATTGTCTGCGACACCCTTTCACTTACATTACAAACGAAAAAGTAATCATTCCTTTTTTAAAAAAGGAATCATTCTTGTATTACAAACAAAAGAGTAATCATTCTTGAATCTCTATTTGTAAACTCAAGATGATCTTTTATAGTTGCACTATAGTGCATAACAACACATTCATAAATCGAACAAGAAGTTGGAGCATACATCTTACGAGAGGATTGTTTTTTTCATAAGAACATCTACATGAACACATCCATAGAGCACATACCAAGAGCTACATTCCTGCCTATTAGATAGCAAACATACCAATCACAACATTTCTGAGTAGTAGAGAGTGACAATGGAGAGACAAAAGTACAAAACAAACTCAAGAGACTGATATTGAAAATTTAAATAGCCCTAAATTACTATGTACTAGAACAACATATGAATTGAGCTTGATCCTCTTTTCAACAAATTTCAAAGAGCCTACAGGCAGACAAAGAAGATCAGACCAAGAAAGGAGAGAATTCGTCAGTATAAAGTTATCAGTTAGTTTCCTAGTAAGAAACAACATACATATTGATACATATCCACATTCTTCACCAACATACCAGTACACATTATACTATATCAAGCTTCAAATATTTGATCAGACCAGCCACTTGCTAACCATAACTCAAAGCAAAGTGTAAAGTCATATCAACCTGTACGAGCTTACATGTAGTCTCTATCATAGATGACAGAAAAAGTAGTTATATTTGACTTCCATTCACTACTACAAAAAAGGTAAAAGACAACAACTAAAAAGGTTATAGACAACAGTTAAAAACTGTTGTATCAGTTCGTGTTGTCTAAAGGGATAAGAGCTAAGACAACGGTTTGATAACTATTGTCTTATCCGACCAAACAACAACACCAATGATCACATAAGGTAACACTTATTAACTATTGTCATAGAGTTGGTATAGACAACATGTGCATGGATATTGTCTAAGGACATACACCTTAGAAAACACTAATTATTACAACAGTTATTATTGTTGTCTAATGTGTTTATAAATGTTGTCTTTGATCCTATAATGATTCAATCCAACTCTTTCACCACACCATTCAACTGTTGTGTATGGCATATTCCAAAAGACACACTAACTACTACCATAGTTAATATCTATTGTCCAAAACCTTTGTGACTGTTGTCTTTGATCTTGTTTTAAACCAACACTAGTACCCTTTGACAACATCAATTGATAACCGTGTTCAAGTGTTGTGGTTGAGCTTATAAGAAACTGTTTTTATACCATTTAGTAACACTCAATCTTTTTTTGTCGAAGTTAGCACCTATATACAATACTTATATAATATGGTCTGAAGTAGCTAAATTGGTCTTCCGAACTAATCACATATTTGTCCTCACTTATGAATGAAAAATAAGAGCAAACACTTCATTTAATTGCACATATATATCCAACCTCTTTCACCTGTCTCAGTGTATTATAGATTCCAACTCCACCAAACACACATCCGCTCAAAAAGTAGTGTATCAATAGAAGCAACACCCTCATTTCTTTTGTAACTATTCCAAAATCGCTCACTGATTAGTGTAGCTACAAATAAACCTCTAAAAGCTAATAAAAACACCTGACAATAACAATCTGCTCCATTTCCTGTAGAGCTGCTACACACATAGTTAAGCTGTTCATTCTTCTCATATTTCATCAATCTCATCTAGATTGTACGATCGACTCTTGCATCCGTAGAAATCTAGGATATACAATATAAGTTGTTATTAGAACATTAGCAAAACAAGTAAATGTAAATTTTAGTAGATAATGAATTGAATATTACTTACCTATGTAGGAATGGTTGTTCCCCTTCTCTATAATATCCTTCATAAACCTCATCACATAATATCTACAATCATTACCATTAGGTTGTATTGGACGCTATAAAAAAACCAAACCATAAAAAGAAGAATAATAAGAAACCGTCAGTCATAACAACTTAACAAAATGTACGCATTTACTTGATTGATTAACTTTATATAAAACTGTAATGTACTTTTAGCATTCTCTGCATGAAGCAAGTCAGCAAGATATTATGCTGTCTACAGACCAGCGTGAGAATTCTTTTTGAAAGGGCTGAAAATTACTTGGGTTTGTTTTGCATCTTTACTATCCTTCGACATGTTTTTGAATTCTGCAACACTAAAGAAAAACATTTCCAGTTCTTCGTTTAAATAACTGTCTTTATAAATGTCATTAGAATTTGCGTCTACTAAGCAAAGTAAAAACTCATATACATCTTCAATATGTTACCAGTAGTTATGATCACCTTTCTTATTTTCTCCCTTGCCGCCTCAACTTGTCTATCATCTTCGTATTCATGAATCTTTCTGCGTGCCTGGGACAAAAAAGATAGTAACACAAATCAGTGGCTCACAAGAATCCTTTTCTTATTAGTCCAACTTTGCGCATTACTTGTTAAAGAAAGCTACATGAAGAATACATAATACAACGACACAACAAGAGATGAAGAAACAATAGTACCTTTTGCATCTATAGTGATCTGTTGTGACTTCATCATGTAAAAGAAACATAATAGAGTGAGTCCTTATGCACTGAATTCCTTATTCTGTTCGAAATGAAAGAAAAAGTTAGGGCTTGTACCAGATTTGGAAGAATATTGAAGATTCAAGGCCATAATGTTATAGATCAAACACTTACTCTCTCGATTAGGGCATTTTTTTCCCGGTTCCCTCCTTGCGGTGTCGGACCTGGTCGAGAGACTGAGCTCCTCTATGTTTTACCCATGCTTGAAGAAGAAAACAAGGAGGAAGTGAGCCTGGGTTTTCAGAGAACTCGTTGATGAGACCACCAGAGAGTACAAGACAGAACCTTTACCTTATAGATCTCGATTGTTGAATGCTTTGGTTGAGTCCCAACCCGCAGCGAACGCAAGGAATAGAATGGCAGCGTTTGAATCTTTCTTGTTCGCCGGTAGGAATAGCAAAAGGAGAAGAATGGAGAAGAGGAGTGGAGCAGGTGTGGAGGTGCTCTACGCATTTCAAGTGGCCTGGTAGTAGCGTGGAACGATGAAGGGAGAGAGGAGGAGGAGAGCAGTGTGTGGGTTACGGGATTTTCATTTTAGGGATTTTGGTGAGCGGGAGAACTCCCCGCCTAAGTATAGTACGCTACCAATTTTTTCAAACAGGGACATTGATGGTATATGCTAGAATGATAAGGGTATTGAAGTCATTTGGATAAATAATCATTTAAGTCTCTCCGGCCTAGAATCTCTAATTTTTAACAGTTCTGTTAAGCTACCCTAAGACAACTAATATTGTAACAGTTGTAGTATCTAATGTTTTAGTAACCCAATTTGTAGAAATTCATCAAAGACTACTTCAATTTTATAACAGTTCTCTTTTGCACAGTACTTAAAAATCAAATTTGTAGTAGTGAGTTCTTGAGGATAAGTATGGCCTAGAGATGTCTAGGAGGAATTAGAGGATTGGTGGGTGTATTAAACACACCAAAATCATGGTATGAGGAATGTTAAGACTTGAGCAAAAATCTGGAGGAAATGATGTATAATGTTTTTAAGATGATTTAGGTATGAGCTAGAGAATAAAACAATGATATGTTTGGATAGCTTATGTAAGTGGTGGATTAATAAGGTTCTAGTCTTGATGGTAAGGAGTGGACTTGGGTGATGGAAGAGAAGATTGTAAGAGAATGTTGGAAATTGTTAAGGAAAATGACTAGGGATGTGTAAGAGGGTATGATCATGAGATTGGTGAGTAAATTGAGTAAATGAGATGGAAATGTCTAAGGAGGGTGTAGCATGGTCAAGGTAAATGAAAGGGGCTTGTTGGGTAATGTTATTATATGATTGTTAAGAGTTGTTTGGTGGAGTTTTAAGGCCATTGGAGGTGTGAACAAGTGTGAGGTGAAATGGGAAGTAAGTAACATAAGTGCTTAAGCTTAAACTACAATGACTTAGGGGTATTTAGTTGGAAATCATTAGTGATTAAGTAAGCTAGGTTAATTAAAAGTAATTAACCCCCCATTTCAATCAATGTTTTAGGGATTGAGAATTTGGACTCCGGAGGAAAGTAAGCAACCGAACGACCGACGGTGTACGGTATGGTTTTCTTGTGACCTGCTTGATAACGAGGTGTCCCTCGGCTTGTGTGCTATTTGTTTTTGTGTGCCCACTAAACAAGATAAAGCATGCAACCGGAATATTATGTTTATTGTATTCTTGTGTGATGCTTGATAACTAACACAACTTACCGTGAGAACTTACTAACTAATGTTTAGTAAAGAATTGTGTGAGATTAAGGAACACTCTCGAATATTGTTTTCTTAGTAACCAATAGAGGTTAACTAACAAACATTAACTTGAGACTTTCTACTGACTACAACTTGGGGGAGTGAGGAATCTAGAATGGTACCGGCACATGTGTAATAGGGGAAGTTGGTATCCTTATCAAATACCGACTTCCAAATATGACTTGTCTTCGGACTCGTCGCCTAGAGTCGACATATAGACTCAACCTCCTCGGACTTCTTGTTTTAGGAGGGAGGCATACTGAGATGGTGTGGTGGGATCTACCTAAATGCCCAACTAATTCTAACAAATATTGTTTATGTAAACCAATGGAGCTGATAACTCATTGGCTAGGGTTATGTGACCTGACAGATAAACAATGAATTAAGGAACAACCATTCTAATTAAAAAACGGTTGACTTAATTATGATAAGAATTGAGATAAGACTGAGATATGGTTTGAGATAAGATACAACCAATTCTATTTAAAGAATGTATGTATTCTAAGACTGAGATAATTATTAAGATGGAGGTAAGATAAGGTTGGACTGAGATTAAGAGGAAATATAACTTGAGGAGTTAATTGATTAACTCACTAATTAAGGGAACACTTTTAAGTTGTTCATTGTGTTTGAACTCTAATTGTTCATAGGTGGCTTGTTGTTTATTGCACGTTCTATTATGTTGTGCATCTAATCAATCTCCATGTTATCGACAATTAGTCGTCGTACCAACAATTTTGCTGACCCCCTTTGGGAGCTGTTTTTATTTCGCAGGTGAATGACAGAAGGTGACAGTCCTGAGAGTAGGATCGGGTAGAATTTACTTCGGGTTGTCTTCTTTTAGTTGTACGAGTTGTGGCTGCACACTCGTTTAGTGAATGGTATGAGATGTTAGTAAGTTGTATAGAATGTAAGGAGATTATAAGATTAATATGTAAATGAATAAGGATTGTAAGTACTAATGTTCGGTATATTCTGTTAGTCAGACCGTGGCAAGGTCCTGGAGTGTGTTTAATTCTGCTGCAACATTTGTATATATGTTGTTAAGTTGCGATAACCACGATTGGATTGAGATGGGGTGTTACAATCCGATATTTTCCTATATTCCCAGTTACCCCACTAGATCATTAACTGCATAAGTGCAATACCAAAACACCCAGTCCTACAGAGTGTAGAAGCGTAAACCCTAGGCAGTTAATGTCTAATGAAACAACTAGATAGGAGGAACCAATAACCAGGTATATTTCACATTCAAGGCT
Source organism: Limonium bicolor (assembly GCA_023374045.1). Lineage (NCBI taxonomy): Eukaryota > Viridiplantae > Streptophyta > Magnoliopsida > Caryophyllales > Plumbaginaceae > Limonium > Limonium bicolor. The sequence goes on from CM041780.1 coordinate 6,825,868, forward strand.
CAATTAGTCACATCAAGATGAGTTAGTCACACAAACAGATTCCTTTTGAAATTCATTTAAGATCAGTTAGCGTTTTCCAAAACTTCTCCTTAAGTTCGTTAGCAACAATATCTAAGTACGAGAAATAGTACCTGGTATGTGTAGAGCAGTAACCAAACTTGAAAGTGCGAACTTCCACTAATCACCTATAGTTAAGGTGTGTCATGTATTGATTAGTTAAGGAACTATAACGCTAAACATCTTTTATTCTTACCGGTTTATAGTTTCTGGTTAAATCACTCTCTCTCAAGGACCTAGGCTAGATCTTGTTAATTAAATCCTCCATAAGGCCCATTTCATTCAATCTGGGATGATTTAGGGTTTAATCCTGAGAGTGGCCCAAACTCGTTGAATCATTTATGTGGGCTTTGGGAGTTCATAGACTTGAGCCCAGTAGGATAGCCCAAGCCCACGTTACGTTTACGCTGTTTAATTAAATTCCCTACAAAGGATTTTGCGAGGTTTCAAACGTGCCACCTCAATTTGGTTCCAGGTTTAACTTGACCATCTACGCCATTGAATTTGCTTGCCTTAAGGGTACATTTAATTTTATTTCAATTACTTACTCCCGGTCATAGGTTTAACTTAATTAAACTCTTACGTTACAATTGACTAATTTATTTTAATACTGATTAAAATCCTAAAGTTTAGTATATATATATTCCTCTTACCATATTCCCCATAGTGAATGTTATTTCTTTTACTTATTCTTAATATATATATATATACTAGGATTATTCAAGACATTCTTCATTTAGCTTTATTGTATTTAATTATCTCTACTAATTTTTACACATATCCACATTTAATATATGGTTTATAAAATAAAGCATTGCCCTTAGTTTAAATCAAGTATATTAACTTCCATAGTATATAATTAACATAAATGTAGACTAATTTAATTTTTTTATTTAACCAAAGATAATATCTTATTTCTTTCATATAAGTATTTATATATATATATATACTTTTCTTCACTTAACAGCTTATACCCAAAAATATTTATTAACATTCTGTTATTAAATGTTAGTTTAGTCTTTTCATATTTTCCCAACCTATAAAGTTTATCAATAAACTATACTTTAGTTTTTGTTACATTAAAAACCTTATATCATAAGGTAACTTATGAAAATCTTAGAAATACAATTTTTAAACCTATTTCCCCTTGTCTAAAAATTCCCAAATTTTAATTTATAGTAACTATAATGTTTTAGACATATTATAAAATTTTTATTTCATAAAAATATCTTTTTAAATTATCTAAATAATTAAATAATGCTTAGAACTTACAAAAGTTATAACTTACGTTTTAAAACTCAAAACCCATATTAATTTACATCAAAATAAACTAGATTTTATAAGGAATCTATGGTTAAAATTTCATGTCAAAATACATTAGGGAAGACCATTAAATAAATCCAACAATTTAGGGTTTAATTTTGAAATTATTATAACTTAATACAACAAAATATTCCCACGTTTTAATCTCGGCCGTCCGCTCCTATAACCCATGATCGGACGACCCAGATTACTCGTGTTCTTTAAAAACCCAAACCAAGACCCGTGTACGATTTCGATGTTTTCTCAAGATCTACAAACTAAATTCACTGATTTCAGTTTCATTGGATTTGAAATTCAATTTTGGTTCTAATGGTACCGATTTAGCTAACTAACATGCACTAATCGTGGTTTTCGATTATGGGTTGTTTCGAGTTAGTGTTTATGTGTACCCGATTCGATTCTTACAAAATTCCCTCTGTACGATGCATAATAACTTCAATTCATAGTTGGGTAAGGTCGACAATACAAAATCGAGTGATAACATCAGAGGAATTGAGCGGAGACTTACCAGGGAAGCGCCGATGAGGAAAAACGTAACCGGATTTCTAGAAAAAGTTTGAACCTTGTGTGAGCCTCAATTTTAAACGCTATCCTATGTCGATTAAAGTTGATTAGGATCTACGCGGGTTTTAGGTCCACTTATAACCTAAAGTTAATAACTATGTCATATAACAATAATTATTAAAACCTAAGCTAGCTCACTGGAACCTGTTATGAGTCGCCACCTTATTTAAACCTAGAGTAAATTAGGAAAGGTAGAGTTCGGGTTCGGGGGCTTGGTTTCCGACTTATTTAGGGTTCAAATTACTTTCATTAACCCTCCTAGGTCAATTTTCCTCTACTTAGTTTATTTACGGCTTACTACGAAGTATTTTTAACCTAGGTGCGCGCTTCTGTTTTCTTTATTTTTTAATGTTTTTTGACAGAAAATTAAAGTGAAATATGAAAATACCTAAACTAGGGTTTCGGAGGCAGAATTAGGTCAAATTTTAATTTTGTCCGTGGCCACAGACCCAATTTCCGAGACCACGGACCCCAATTGAATTAAATGATTATGAAAACAGAACTAAAATAAAAACTCAAACTTGAAAAGTCCAAGGCCACGGACAGGGTGTCCGTGGGCCTGGACATATGTTGACAGAAACCCTAAAATTTGAAAAATTGAAAAATATGAAACCCCGCCACCGTCCGTGGGTGTCCGTGGTCACGAACAACCGTGGTCCCGGACCATGCGTCCGAGGTCACGGACCAACCACGGACAGTGGGTTTTTATGGTTCCCGACGGTGTTTTGAGCTCAAATTTTATGGGTGTGTAGCCTGAAAGATGTACAAGACGTTAGTGCATAAAAGTCTTCAATATAAAATCGAATTCAATGCGAAACTTAACGAACAAGTAATTGGACAGAAGCTTAAACAAACAACAATATAGAAGCCGAAAAGGGTTGGTTTGAGCCCAAAATTTAACAGAAGACCAATGAGGTCATAGTGAATCAAAAGAAGGAGGTCCCAACCTGTTTTACCTTCTGTGTCAATGAGATGCTTCTTGTCGGGAATCTTTCGGTGCCCTATTGAAGCCGTTTCTGAATTGGATTCGAACTAAGCTTCTGACCTTTGAGAATTGGTGATGTTCTTCACGTTTTGGTGGTGGTTTGAAGGTGTTTTGATGATTGTGGATGTGACGGGAATTGAAAAACGTGTTTTGGTGTTGATTTTGGTGAGATTTCGGTGTTGTTTTGGTGCTTGAAGGTGCAAAAACGTGGGAGGCTGGCTATGGAGAAGAGTTTTGACTGCCTAGGGTTCTAAGAGCTTGAGAGATTCTCATTTTATCAAAAGACCTATCCCTTTATATAGACTTTCTTAAAGATAAAGAAAATCTAGTAAAAGTAAGAGTTTTTGGCATTTTAATTACATGAGTCCCTAAGGAATTTTGCTATGAAATTTTAACCATGTGTCAAGAATGACAATTATGATTTTTCTGAAGCGGAATCGAATTTTTTAAATGTTGGAATATTTTTAAATTCAATTTCTCGTCAGATTCAATCAGAAATTGCTAGAAAATTATTGGAATTTTGAAAAATCAAAATTCTAACGCCATTATGCTTATAATGTCATCCTCTGTCATGGGTTAAAATTTAAAAACATTTCAACATGAATTGGGTATCTTTTGGAGGATAGAGAAAGCCTATAGGAGGTCTCGGGAGCCTTAAAAATTATGAAAATGCCCCTGACAGTGACGAAATGCTCCCCATGCCCCGAAATGCGCCGATCGAGCCGGAATCTCTCATTACTAGATTGAAATGCCCTTCACAACACCAAAACCTCATAGACCCTAACCAGGGGGTCAAAATTTTGGGTATAACAGATTGCCCCCCGACAACTAGACTTTGTAATGGATGTGAAAAGTCTGGTTGATGCTTGAGTGATGCCCCAAAATTTTGGATTCCCCAAAATCCTCCATGTTGTTCGAAACTGCATTGACTACGTCCAGCTATTCGGAGGCGCTGACTACCTAAGCAATAAAATGTTGTCGAGCTATTCTAAGGCGCTGACTACCTATAAGCGAAAAATGGGTCAAGCTATTCTAACGCGCTGACTACCTAGGTGACGAAAATGAAATAATGTCAAGCAGTTCTAAGGCGTTGACTACCTATAATAAATGAAATGATGTCAAGCTATTCTAAGTCGCTGACTACCTATAACAAATGAAATAAAGCAATGTCAAGCGATTCTGAGGCGTTGACTACCTAGGATGTGAAAACTGGGTGGTATGCAAATGCAAGAATGCTGAAATGCTAACGATGCTAATGATGCTGATGCTGATGATGATGCTGATGATGTTGATGATGTTGATGATGCTCGGATGCTTCTGGGGACCAAAACCCGTGCCAATGCTCCTAGCTGGACCCAATGTGGACTTATTGCCATCGGCCCCCAAGCCGGTGTGCAGGGATAACTCCTGGTAAAAACCCTGGGGACTTATTGCCTTTGCCCACCATTCATTGATCCCAAAGTAAGCTGATATAACACAGGAGGATTTATTGCCATCACCTCGCCAACTTTTCTGTCACCAGGTCTTGTGACGCGCCTGGATAATGCAACTAGGTCTTATGACGAGCCTATATGAATGAGATGAATGCAATGTGTTTGATGAGAGTGGGTAAGCTAAAAGGTCTTATTACGAGCCTGAAGGAATACAACTAGGTCTTATGACGAGCCTAAAGGTTGGATCTAGGTCTTATGACGAGCCTAAAGGTTGGGTCTAGGTCTTATGATGAGCCTAAAGATGGATCTAGGTATTATGACGAGCCTAAAGATGCGATCTAGGTCTTATGACGAGCCTAAATATGGGATCTAGGTCTTATGATGAGCCTAAAGACGGGATCTAGGTCTTATGACGATCCTAAAGATGGGATCTAGGTCTTATGACGAGCCTAAAGACGGGATCTAGGTCTTATGACGAGCCTAAAGATGGGATCTAGGTCTTATGACGATCCTAAAGATGGGATCTAGGTCTTATGACGAGCCTAAGGGTAGTTCTAAGTGCAAGTGAGTCAAGTGCATGACGGGTCTAAATGAGCGTGGAAGGATTAAGGCTTATGTCAAACCTGGAGATGGTAGGGCTCAAGACGGGCCTTTGGATGTGTGAATGTGGAGGAAGGCCTTAGGACGGGCCTGTGAATGTTTGAATGTGGAGGAAGGGCTTATGACGGGCCTGAGTGGTATGAGAGGGTTTTTAACCTTTGGGTTTTGGGTTTTTTAGGCCTCCATTGGTGTCGTTGTTGCAATTGTTGGGACTAACAATTGCCCCTAGTATTTTTCCTTGAGGCGATCTAAGTTTTTGGGATTTTATTGCAATCAATCGAATGATCGATTGCCCCAGTATTTTCTTTGATTAATTACGCAAAAACAAGTTTTATCCTCACAAGGTCAGGGTTTATCTTGATGTGGTTCTTTTCTATCCTACACTCAAAGTGTTTAATGCGTGCAGTCATGCTCTCATTTTGGTCAAAACATCTCAACCATTGAATTTGACATTTGTTAGATTTATGCGTTCAACTTGTTACTTTCACGTGATTGGACACACAACTATTAAGTCGGAAGTCTTTTGAGCTTATGATGTGGCTATGGGGTGTGACGAATGAGAAAAGGACCATGGGGGAATGTTTGAGATGTGTGGAGTTATAAGAGTGACCAAAGCTGCAACTTGCACGTTCTTTCAAACTTGCCTTCTTTGTCTTGAATTTGTTTGGCAACTTCGTGATGACTTTGCCTATGAGCTTGGAACTTGGGACTTTGAGTTGTTCCTTGCACCTTCTCTCTTTTTCCTGATTTTGATTTCTACGAGGCTTTTCAGGTTTGCCTTTCTTTGAATCTCTTTTTCTTTGGGGTTCTTGTGTTTCCCTGTTTTGAACTTTGAGAGCTGTTTTCGATGTTAGCTCATTTGGATCCTGTTTCACTTTGGGACCATTTACGGATCATTTCATCATGCTGGTAGTAGTCTTGCTTCTTTGGACTTGTGAAGTTGCTGTTCGGAAGTCTGGCTCCTTGCTTCCTTTGGTCACCGGGTCAGTTATTCATCATCGGCTGGCTTGTTTGTGGAGTTTGTAGTGTTGTAAAAGAGGATGTATTCGAAAAGCTCAACGGGGTTTCCTAGGGTGTAATGTTAGGGTTCACAAGCTTTTTGGCTGTGTGGCGCTGTACCTAGGTGCTTCGTCATCCCTAATAGTTGTGTATCCGTTCTTAGTTACTTTTCATAGGTTTAAACGTAAATTTACAAATTATCTCCTTCGGTCGGAGTCATGCCGTTTACCTCACCTTTGAATGTGATCTCTCTGGAGTCGTGTAACAATGACACGCTCTTTCGCTCTTGGATTTACCGCTCAAGGCACTCTCGTGAAATGTACACTCAGAGACTCGCTTGCACATTTAAACAAAATAAACATTATCGTTCCTTGACTTAGATTGCCCCCAGTATTGTTGTGGGGTTTTTTGACAAGCCTTTTGAATGACCAAGGCTATTTGTGGAGGAGGACTGTGTGTGTAATGGTGAGGGGTGATGAGGTGATCCTGTGGAGGCGTGATGGGTGATTTTTTGACAACAAATTTTTGGCTTTATGTATTTGGTGAAATGTTGGGAAAATGGAGTGGTGAGACACATGGGATGCATATGATGAAGGTGGTGTTTGTATGAGGAGATGATTATTGAATGATTCATCTTTCCTTTTGTGGCAGAATTTTTGGTTTAAGCTTTGGTGAAGTGGTGGAAAGGTGAAGTGGTAAGACAAATATGAGGGTTTTGATGAGGGTGGGTGGAATGATGAGATGACTTATCTTTGACCTTGTCTTGGCAACAAATATGCATACCTAACTTGTAACAATGGACAATGATTTTCTACATGCAAGAGATTTCTCAAATAACACTAAACGAAACGTGCAGCAAATGTCAAAGCACAAAAACATCGAAAGAGAACTCATGTCTGACGACATAAATGAAAAAGGATACGAAGTACATAGAGAAAATATAAAACCCAAAAGCTACTACTCTAGAGGTGGTGGACGTGGGATGACCGAATACATATGAGTCATAAAATCTTCCATACGGCCCTCCATGCGTATCTGCCTACGCTCCATGCGACCCTGAGTAATGTGAAGAGATCTGTTATCCCTCTGCAAGCTCTCAAGCGTAACCGGCTGCGGTGGTGGAGCTGGTAGGGCATAGTAGGAGGAAAGTGGTATAGGGTACTCAGTGCCCATGTAGGTCGATCCCTCACCCTGGTAGGTGTATCCTCCTGACGGGTCCTCGTGGTGTGGGACGTCCTCAGGCTCTAGTGCCTGCTGTCTCTGTCTGGGCCGGACTGGTCTCTGAGAGAAGACTTTGGCCTGCTGTGGGAAGGCCCAACCTTGATCGGCTGAGTAGCCAAGGGACCTCAGCATCTCTATGGTGTAGGTGGGATATAAAGGCTCCCAATCATCATTCCCCATCGGGACCCATGAGCACTCGCATAGCCACTGAATGAAACTCGGGTAAACCAAAGCGTGGCGACCAGCCCGGGCTGCTATCATCAGGTGGTCTCTTATCAAGATCGACAATTGGATCAAGCCCTCCTCTGAGTCGGGTGGATGCTGAATGTACCTCATGAGGAAGCAGTAGCGAGCGGAGACATCGTTACGTGCTTTCGGTAGCACGTTACGGGACAAGACCTCCAATAACACCCTATCAAAAGTAGTAGGTAAAGCAGAGGGGAGGATCACCTGCTTCCTTGGCTGATCCCTCGTGGAAGAACGAACGTGCTCTGATAGAGTAGAGTGTTGCAGATAGAACTGGCGTGCCTCGCTCTCCAAGGCTGCCATCGCCTCTAGTGCCCTGTGCTCAGGGTCACTAGGATGCAAGCCGTAAAAATGCACAAAATCATCTAAGCTCACAGTAATGGGCTGACCACGTACATAAGATACCACAACCCCAGTATCGTCCTAGTCCAAGTTAGCATAGAACTCTATGACTAACTCTCTAACATAGCTCTTCGGGGGCAAGTAAGTAACCCCACCCAGTGAAGGTGCTGAAACAGGTGATCGAGGTCAAAAGTGACGATCACCTCATCGCTGAAGACGCTCCTGTTGGATGGAAATATCCTGATTCTCATAAAACCAGCGCTCCTGCTGAGCTCCTCTGAAACGGGTATGGTCATAGGTGGGGGATGTCACTATGCGGCGCCTGCAACGTGGCTGAGAGCCTAATGCCCCAGCCTCAGCTACCCTACGGGAACTCCTATGACCCTCCATGATATGCCTAAGGATTCAACAAAATAAAAGACATATAATTCTGTACGAATTTTGACAGAGTTTCCCCTAGATTTTCATGAATCCCGTGCTTTCAAATGCACTCCACACAAATAAAATCAGTCCTAGGATCTACCATTCATGCAAATTTCAAACATTCCATGAGCTAGAAACGTAAAGAACCTCATTTTGTACTTAAAACGCACTAAACCAAAATGGGTGATTCTTGGCAATTACAAACAGTTTTAACTTCCTAAATAAACTTTTAACATTTTATAATGTCCAATTAAGGCTAATTGACCACTCAGACCGTAGAAAATCAAACTTCAAAAATCCAACCCGAAAAACACCATTGTTGTCTTCTTTGTTGCTCCAAATTTCGTTTTTCTTTGTTTCTTCACCAAAATGGAGCAATGAGTAGTCAAAATGTAGAGAAAACTTACCCAAGTACAATGGTGGTGAAAGATTTTGGGTTGGAAATCGGGAAAGTGCCAAAAACAAGCTGAAACAGTCCGCCCCGGACTTGACTTCAGACGCAACTTTCTGCCCCCGTAAGTGCTCGAAATGAGGAGAACTTGGTATGGAAATGCTCAGAATTGAAAGAGGAATGTTTTGCGAGCAAAATGGCGGTGGAATGGAGTGATTTGGTCAAGAAACGAGTGAGATATGGAGGACAGAAGTTAGGGTTTTGGAAATGGTGAGTGCCGGAATGAAAATGGGAATTCTAGGATGAATTCCCGATTTAAATCGGCTGGGGGAGGACACTAAGTGGAACGACGTCGTTTGGAGGTCAAACGGGCGCGTCTGAGTCAACGTCCGGGGCCACAGACGGCGCGTCCAGGGTAACGGACGCCCATTTTTTTGGAAAGTTATTTGCTTGTCTTTGAAATTAACTGATTAATTGAAATAATACGAAAACAAAATATTCTCTTTATTCATCTCGAAATTAAAAGAAGAACAATTTATAGAGTTCTAGGAAAACAGAAAATGCCTAGGATAAAATGTCTAAAACGCAAGCTTCCTCTTGACAACTCTTGGCTCCGCTACCCCCTCCTTCCTTCGTTTGAATGCATCTACCTCCTCATTTCGACCGTATAGCCATTTCCGATAACTTGCTGAGAGCTCCAAGTCTTCAGGTGCTAGGGGCTTTACCACTTGAACTTCCCCTTCGAGTCGATCCATCATGATCGTATGGAGAGCCTCATGGCCGTATGTTTTCCTTGGTGCTTCGTATAACATGCCCTTGGGTCGGTTTTGGGCTCGCCCGATCTGACGGGTGGAACACCACGGGTGAATGACATGAAAGTTCTCAAAACTAGGTAATGAGATCCCTCCGTAATAACCTCCACACATTCGAACTCCTTCAATTTTCCAAGTCGAGACTATCCATCGGACCTGATGTCCCTGCTGAATAGAGTTTAAGAAAGCTGGCCATCAGTTAACCGGTTCCTCGGGGGTGCGTCTTCTAGGGAGATGCTGAATCGTGAACATTTGGTTGTACTCAGGAATCAGCTTGAGCCGCTCGAGAAGCCAAACTTGCAGAAGATGAATGCTTCCTTCGAAGAAGTAAGGGGTATCCTTTGACTTGGGCCATGAATCTAGACTCTGAATAATTTGTGTGACTATCAATGGTCCCAAGTTGAAACCAGCTCGAACCGGTAGAAGCAAAGGGAAAACTTTTCAGTGTATGTCCATGTACGAGGTTCTGAAGAGGTAAATTGCTAGCAACGGGAGATCGAGAAAATTCCTCTTGTGATTTAAGGAGATCTCAGAGGTAATGAAGTCTGAAAGAGTTTCCACTGGCAATACCTCAGGCCCTACCATTCATAGCAACTGAGTCAGACTTAGTCCAAGTAAATGGGAATGGGCCTCGATTGCTGAGGGTGTCAAGTTTGGTACTACTGGGCTAGCTAAGGTGTTGGCCCCCAGAAGTGCGTCGAATTCCTCAGGTAGTAAAGTTAACTTGTTATCTCCAAACTTGAAGAGGTGTTCGGCCGGGTCCCAATGGTTAATTGCTGCTCTCAGGAAACCTTAATGCAGTCGCGTCTGGGATAAATACACTAGAGTGTGAAGGATAGAGAACTTATTGACCTTCTTTGACCAATTGAACATATCTTTCATAGTTTTGTCACAGGGTTTTGATGAATTCGAAGCAGTGGGCCATGAACTTCTTCTGTCATATCAAGAAAAGAAAACACGTACAGGGTATCAATCAGCACTCAACTTTGCTTATGGGCCACAAACAATTGAGACTTTGAACTGGGTTGGGCCAACTGTGGGGTGAATCCCTATACGTTCTAAGTCTAGTCAAGGGCCAATCACGAGAGCAAACAAGGTTCCACACAAATTCAAAATGTCCTCACTTGACGACTTTGATTAATGGGTACGGATCGATCCGGAGAGGTGCTTGGGTCGCGGGCCCAGGTTACCACAAAGGAATAGGGCTTGCACACTATTCTCTCTGGGCTTCCCCACTTTTTTTCACATCACCTGAAGGTGTGCGTCTACAGTTGGGTCTTTGACTAACCAAACAATGGGCTAGGTAAGGGTACTGCCAGGAAAATGCTTGGGGCTAAAGCCCAGGTATTTAGGGGGTGTGGTTAGACGACACTCTCCTTTTTTGCCCCACTTATTCACATCACCTAAAAGGTGTGAGTCCCTGACAGGGGACCCTCGAACGGGTCCCGGGGTAAAATCGGTTTGCGTGGACCTTCGCTCTCATATGATGCAAAGGTGTAGAAAACTAAAGTGTGCACAAAAATAAACAAACAAAGTAATAAAGCCACAAATAAACAATTTTTTGAGTTAAGCCCTCTTTCTTAAAATTAAACAAGTTAAAATTAAGAGTTAGTCCTGAGTAGAGTCGCTAGTCTGTGAGCCTCGATTTTAAACCCTATCCTATGTTGATTAAAGTTGATTAGCATCTACGCGGGTTTTAGGCCCACTTATAACCTAAGGTTAATAACTGTGTCACATAACAATAATTATTAAAACCTAAGCTAGCTCACTGGAACCTATTATGAGTCGCCACCTAATTTTAACCTAGAGTAAATTAGGAAAGGTAGAGTTCGGGTTCGGGGGCTTGGTATTCGACTTATTTAGGGTTCAAATTACTTTCATTACCCCTCCTAGGTCATTTTTCCTCTACTTAGTTTATTTACGGCTTACTACGAAGTTGTTTTTAACCTAGGTGCGCGCTTCTGTTTTCTTTATTTTTTAACCTTTTTTGACAGAAAATTAAAGTAAAATCTGAAAATACCTAAACTAGGGTTTCGGATGCAGAATTAGGTCAAATTTTAATTTTGTCCGTGGCCACGGACCCAATGTCCGAGACCACGGACCCCAATTGAATTAAATGATTATGAAAACAGAACTAAAATAAAAACGCAAACTTGAAAAGTCCGGGGCCATGGACCGGGTGTCCGTGGGCCCGGACATATATTGACAGAAACCCTAAAATTTAAAAAATTTAAAAATATGAAATCCTGCCACCGTCCGTGGGTGTCCGTGGTCACGGACAACCCGTCCGTGGTCCTGGACCATGCGTCCGAGGTCACGGACCACCCACGGACAGGGGGTTTTTGATGGTTCCTGACGGTGTTTTGAGCTCAAATTTTATGGGTGTGTAGCCTGAAAGATGTACAAGACGTTAGTGCATAAAAGTCTTCAATTTAAAATCGAATTCAATGCGAAACTTAACGAACAAGTAATTAGATAGAAGCTTAAACAAACAACAATACAAAAGCCGAAAAAGGTTGGTTTGAGCCCAAAATTTAACAGAAGACCAATGAGGTTGTAGTGAATCAAAAGAAGAAGGTCCCAACCTATTTTACCTTCTGTGTCAATGAGATTCTTCTTGTCGGGAATCTTTCGGTGCCCTGTTGAAGCCGTTTCTGAATTGGATTCGAACTGAGCTTCTGACCTTTGAGAATTGGTGATGTTCTTCACGTTTTGGTGGTGGTTTGAAGGTGTTTTGATGATTGTGGACGTGATGAGAATTGAAAAACGTGTTTTGGTGTTGATTTTGGTGAGATTTCGGTGTTGTTTTGGCGCTTGAAGGTGCAGAAACGTTGGAGGCTGGCTATGGAGAAGAGTTTTGACTGCCTAGGGTTCTAAAAGCTTGAGAGATTCTCCTTTAATCAAAAGACCTATCCCTTTTTATAGACTTCCTTAAAGATAAAGAAAATCTAGTAAAAGTAAGATTTTTTGGCATTTTAATTAAATGACTTCCCAAAGGAATTTTGCTATGAATTTTTAACCACGTGTCAAGGATGGAAATTATGATTTTTCTGAAGCAGAATCGAATTTTTTAAATGTTAGAATGTTTTTAAATTCAATTTATAGTCAGATTCAATCAGAAATTGCGAGAAAATTATTGGAAATTTGAAAAAAATCAAAATTCCAACACCATTATACTTAAAATGTCATCCTTTGTCATGCGTTAAAATTTCAAAACATTTCAATCTTATTTGGGTATCTTTTGGAGGAGAGAGAAAGCCTATAGGAGGTCTCGGGAGCCTTAAAAATTATGAAAATGCCCCTGACAGTGACGAAACTGCTCCCCATGCCCTGGAATGCGCCGATCAAGCCGGAATATCTCATTACATGATTGAAATTCCCCTCACAACACCAAAACCTCATAGACCCTAACCAGGGGGGTCAAAATTTTGGGTATAACACCTTGGCCTGATCAAGTAGCTAACTTTAAGGATCTATGAAATAAGTTCTAGATCGAATTAGGCCATGTTTTTCGGCTTAATCGAAAGAGGAGATATAGCTCTACAGATTGATAGCATCATCTCAATCTAACTTGCAGTACACAAGAAGAAATCTAAACCGAAAGTTCCGAGTTTATACCTTGCGTTTTTCTATAATTTTATGTGATGACGCTTCGGAAACATAAGACGCTCCGCTCTCCCAAACGAGTATGACTCAGCCTTGGTCATTAACATGAAAGTTGTAGAGGGATTAGAGATCTACACAACAAGCTATAGAACGTGGATTTTCGTTCACAGACGAAGAAGTTATGATTAGACGAATTTTACCTGATTAACTGGCTTTCGGGAAAATCTGGGTTACGGTTTCACAGGGAGGCAACTTTGGATCGATTTTGCGGTCAATGTAGAAGGATTTAGGTTGTGTATGAGTAATGGTTAGAAAGAGGAATGATAGGAGAATCGAATGAAAAAGACGGCACACAAAATGGTGGAGTAGAGACTGAGATATAAGTGTTTGAAGATCGCCCCATGGAATGCCAAAACGGAAGGAAAACTCAAACGTTTCAGTGCCATTGGCTGGCTGACTCACACGTCAGCATTTCCTAAATTTTTGGCACTAACTTCAATTTAGCATAACTTTGGTTAGGATGATCCGTTTTTAACGTTCTTTTTATCAATCTTCTAGGATTTCCATAACCATTTTATTTATATAATTTTCATGGGATGGTTTGACCATTATCAAAAAGTCAACCCTAGCAAGGCTTTACAAGCTTTAAGGTTACTATGATTTTATTTTGACTTTTAAGACTCAAATCAATGTTCCAAATATTTCTTAAATCTTTATAATATAATTGGAGTGTCTTGAAATTTTTCCAAGATTTATTAACTTATAAATCTTACTATTAAATTCATAATACCATATAATAATTTAATATTTAACAGTACTATTTAGGGTTCAATATAGGAAATCCCCTAAATTAATTTAGATTAATTTATGGGCTATTTCAGTCTACCCCCCTTAAAAGAAACTTTGTCCCGAAGTTTAACGCCAACTAATAGCTACTCACACCGCTTCAGGTGTGCTGGCAAGAATTACCAGGATGTTCATCCAATAATAATTCCAAACATAATTCCATACCAATCCATACCAAATGTAATTTCTCCCACAATTTATTATCACTCATTTCCATTTCCAAATTCCACTCAAGATTACTCAACATCAGACCAAACCAAGATATTTCATTACTCAACATCAAACCCAACCAAGATATTTCATAGATACAAATCATGAATCACATAATGTGTAAATCAAGTACATACATACACCTCTCCATCACTCGATTAATAAAACAAACATGGCATAATCTGGATGAGGTGACCAAGAAAGAGTATGCACTACCCCCCCCCCCCGAAAAGAGCCAAGGTACGCCCTCGTACCGCTACGAACGAGAACTCATTAAAGGCAAGAATATAAGGAAATATAATTTGAATAGGTGTGGGTACTTCACTCTCATGGAGTCCTCAGTCTCCCAAGTAGCTTCTTCAACCCCATGATGCTCCCAAAGAACTTTCACTAGCTTGACTGATCTGCCTCTCGTTTCTCGGACCTTCGTGTCCAAGATCCGAATGGGAGTGTCCTCATATCTCAGTGTAGGTTCAATCTCCAATCTCTCTAGCTGTAGCGTGAGAAGGGTCAGGTACATACTTCTTCAGCTGAGATACATGAAACACGTCATATACCTTCCCCAACTCCGCTGGTAGATCTAGTCGATATGGTGCTGGGCCCACGCGCTCTGTAATCATGTACGGATCAACATACTTAGGGCTTAGCTTTCCTCTCATCCCAAATCTGAAGATGTCTCTCATCGGAGACACTCGTAGGAAGACCATATCACTGATCTGAAATTCAAGCTCTCTGGTACGCTGATCCCGTAAGATTTCTGCCTAGACTGCACTGCCCTCATGTGCTGCTGAATAACTCTGACGTCATCCTGCAGTCTCTGAATGTACTCCGGACCAATCAAAACTGCCTCAGCAGGGTCACTCCATGATAAAGGAGTCCGGTACAGTCTGCCATACAGAGCCTGAAATGTTGCCATGCTGATAGACGAGTGATAGGAGTTGTTGTAGGAGAACTCTACCAAGTGTAAACGCTCTACCCAACTCCCCGGATTGTCTAAGGCGACCGCTCTCAACATATCTTCCAGTGTCTGAATCGTCCTCTCGTTCTGCCCATCTGTTTGATGGTGGAAGGCTGTGCTAAGGCGTAGATGAGTACCAAAGGCCTCCTGCACCTGACGCCAAAACCTACTAAGGAAACGTGCATCACGATCGGAGACGATCGTCTTTGGTACCCTATGGTACCGGATGTGCTCTGTGGTGAACACCTCAGCTAGTTTGGGCACCTTCCATGTGTCCTTGATAGGTATGAACCTCGCTATTTTGGTTAACCTATCGACTATCAGCCAAATTGTGTTCAATCCACCTCTAGCTGGAGGGAGACCGACCACAAAATCCATACTGATATCGTCAAAATTCCAGCACGGTGCCGGTAATGATTGAATCTGGCCTCCTGGTCGACGATGCTCGAACTTCACCTTCTGACAAGTGAGACATCGGGAGACGAAGTCTGCTACATCCCTCTTCATCCCGCTCCACCAGAATAACTTCTTTAAATCCTTGTACATCTTGGTGGCTTCAGGATGTACTGACAATGTAGAGGAATGAGCTTCATAAGGGATCCTGGAATGTAATTCTGTCGCATCCTGAGGAATGTAGTGTCTGCCTCTGACTCGAAGGTGTCCCTCACTGTCTAGCTCATAGTCACACTTCAGGCCATCAGTCAAACCATCTGCTAACTTCTGCCTGACACCCTGTAGATACACATCATTGTCCTGAGCTGCATATACCTCCTCAACTATCGTGGTAGTCTCTATCAGAGCAAGAAGTGAATATGCTCTTCTGCTCAGAGCGTCTACCATGACATTCCCTTTACCCTCAATGTACTGGAGGTTGATATCATAATCAGCTAGTAGCTCGATCCATCGTCGCTGTCTCAAGTTCAACTCCTTCTGGGTCCAGATGTATTTCAAACTCTTATGGTTTGTCATAATCCGGACTGTGGCTCCATACAGGTAGTGTCACCAGATCTTCAAAGCAAAAACTATGGCGAGGAGCTCAAGGTCATGTGTGGGATAATTTTCTTCGTGCTTCTTCAGCTGTCGAGAAGCGTAAGCTACAACTCTGCCAATCTGCATCAATACTCCACTGATCCCTTTGCCTGAAGCATTGCAGTAAACCTCGAATCCCTCATTTCCCTCAAGGATTACTAATACTGAAGCTGTGGTCAAAGCATCCCTCAGCGCCTGAAAGGACACCTCACATGCCTCTATCCATACAAACGGGCTATCCTTCTTCATCAGAGATGTTAAGGGCTTGGCTAGCCTGGAGAAATCCTTCACAAAGCATCTATAATAGCCAGCCAACCCAAGGAAGCTCCAAAACTCAGTCACTGAGTAGGGTCTGTGCCAGCTCTTCACTGCCTCAATTTTAACTGGGTCTACTGAAACTCCCTCAGCTGAGATCACTTGACCAAGAAATGACTCCTTGTCCAGCCAGAATTCACACTTGCTGAACTTGGCATAGGGTTGCGTCTCTCTCAGAATCTCCAAGACTATCCTTAAATGTTGCTCATGTTCCTCCCTACTCTTAGAGAAGATCAAAATGTCGTATATGAATACAACCACTGCCTTGTCTAGCTGGGCTTGGAAAACTCTCTGTATCAGGTCCATGAACCTTGCTGGTGCATTAGTCAGTCCAAACGGCATCACTATGAACTCGTAGTGGCCGTATCTGGTCTGGAACGCTATCTTCTCTATATCTGATTCAGCTACTGCTATCTGATGATATCCGGAATGCAGATCAATCTTGGAGAACACCTTTGCTCCCTTCAACTGGTCAAATAGGTCATCGATCCTGGGCAGTGGGTACTTGTTCTTGACGTTGTTCAACTCTCTGTAGTCGATACAGAGTCTCATGCTTCCGTCCTTCTTCTTGACGAACAACATTGGAGCGCCCCAAGGTGAGACACTGGGTCTGATGAAACCCTTGTCTAATAACTCCTGTAGTTGTTTCTTCAATTCAACCATCTCTGCAGGGCCCATCCGGTAGGGATCCTTGGCAATCGGTCCCGTACCAAGTATGAGGACGATGTTGAACTCAACCTCTCTCAACGGTGGCAGTCCAGGTAATTCCATTGGAAAAACGTCGGGGTACTCCGACACAATGGGAACATCACTCTTGAACTTTGGATCTGTCCTCAGATCCAGGGCATAACAGTAATAGGCAGTAGCGCCCTTGGACAGCTCCTTCATCAAAGAGAGCACCGATACAACCTTCACAGTCGGTTGCTTGGGCTGTATTTGGTATGATACTATGCTACCCGTAGCGGACTTCAAGAGGAGGCGATACTCTGCACAGTGTAGTCTACCTCTGTACCGCTGTAGCGTGTCCATGCCCACAATAATGTCGAATCCCATGCCAGGTTGACAATGGCATCAAAAAGGAAATCTGCTCCCTTGATGTGTATGTTCAAGTCCTTACATTGCTTACTGCACTTGATTGACTCTATAGATGACAATAGGACTGAGCAGTCATGAATATCCTCTGTAGGGGCATCTATCTTATCATGGAATGCCTGGGATATAAATGAATGGGAGGCTCTAGAATCAAACAGAACAGTGGCCTCCACTTCATTAATTAAGAACGTGCCTGAAACCACAAAGTAGATTCTAGGATTTTCAGGCAACTCTTCTAAGCTAACAAATCAGGGCCAGTAGTTATACATGTGATGACCATCCCATTGCTCTTCGCTTGAGCCTGGTTCAATACAGTCAACCTGATCTCTGAGTTCCTAACCCCTATAACAACGCAACAAAATTCATAAGATTTCCATTCTTATCAAAGTCTTCATGAGCATCTTAATGATTACAATGCTGAAATTGCAAAATACATGGCTAGATCTGTCTAAAGGTTAGGTTTGGGACAGGCTCATCCTCCAATTCTTGTGCTACCTTAACTGCAGCTCCAATGATGGTTTGTAACTCTCCTAGGATTGGTGGCACCTCCACCTCTTCATAGCTTCTGGTGGTGTGGTCCCACTTCTTACCTAGGCACATGATCATCACCTTCATGGTTGAACTGTTCTTGAAGGTAGGGGTGTAAAAGTTTCCTCCTTTTGCACCAAGTTCTCTAATCTTGGGGATCAATGCATATTGGTCTGCTGGGGTTAAAAATTCTCATAATAAGATCATCCCGGGTCTCAATATCTCACACTTCTCTGGTGGGTGTGGTTTGGCTTCAAAGGAAATGGTGGGTGTGGAAATAGGCAATACAGGAAAGCAAATATCGAAGGCTGAATGAAAAACAACAATCGCCATTAAGTAAACAAGTCAAGGTGCACAACTGGTTTTAGAACGAAGATGTAAAAGAAAAGAGGGATTTATAGTTCATCGCTTTACAATATGGAGAAAAATTTAATTAAAGAAATGAAGCGAAAAAATGATCTAAGCTCTTTCGATAGAAATGTAGTCCTCACCAGGTGAACTCGGGTCATCGCTCGCTACCTCGACGCCGTCCACCAGGTTGAGATTCGGTGCCTTGCCCGGCCTCTTTGAATAGTTTTAGGCAGGGTGATGGGTAGATGGTCCAGCACCTACGGTGCCACCTCTACCTCCTCCTCCATTAGTATTAGTAGTTGGGGCTTTAGTCGCTGACCCGGTGCATGGCTTGTAGTACTTGGAATCCGGGTTCCAGAAGCACTCACAATATCTGTCCCCCTTCCTGCCGCAGTAGTGACACATCACCAGAGTTCCATCACACTCCTTACCTGGATGGTCCCGCTCTCACTTCCTACAAAAGTACATTCTTACAGGTTGGTTTCGTGTTCCAGTTCAAGGTTAGTAACATGATAGCAAAATATAACAACATTGTAGATTCTGGTTTATCTTACCACTAGGAGGCTGGGAGTGGATTGGCTCAACATCGGTATATGAGGAGACTATGGCCTTTTCATTCTTCCCCTTGAAGAACTTGCCCTTCCTCTCATAGTTTTGGGAAGAGTTTCCTCCACTACCTCCTCCAGCATCTCCCTTCCTTTTGCCTAGCACAGAACCCTGATAGGCAATGGTGGTTTCGCAGTCGTTTGCATCATCAGCTAGTTCCTATCGTTACAATATGTGTTAGTGGGGAAATCTTATCGTACCAGAAATTCCAAAGTCATATTCCAAAACTGTAAAGTCTTTCCTCTGGTGGAACCGATCATGGTCATGATCCTGAAGTTCAAGCCGGTATGAAATTTGTCCACCAAGTACCTCAGAGTGTAAGCTCCCTCTCCAATGACAGCAAGCAACTCCACAAACTTGTCATAGTACTCAGCAACAGAGGAAGTCCCTTGCTTCACCTGCTTAAATTCACTTCTCATCCTTTTCTGTAGATAGAATGGATAGAACTTAGCTCTTAGGGCCACCAGAAATGCCTGGAAGTCAAAGTTCGCCTGGGCGGTCAGCTCGGCTCTGGCGGTCTACCACCATCGATGAGCAGGCCCTTAGAGAAAGTAGGCCGCTATGTCCACTTGGCGATCTGCTGGGACATGTAAAGAGGTGAAAGCTTTTTGAATCTTGGCGATGTATTTCTCTAAAGCCTTCTTTAATACCCCGGATCTAAAAAAAAATGGCGATTAAATTACTCTAATATGATTATAACAGGCCTAATGGTGCCTAAAGAGTATTGGTAAAGGAAATAAAACCAAAAGAAAAGAGAAACGCTTGAAAAGCGAAAAACGCTAAAATGCGCGTTAAATGAGTAAGAGATATATGATCTCGAGAGGGTCCGAGATGGATTCCTAAGGCTTAGTTAGGCCTAATAAGTATACGGGAATGATTCCCGAAGAAAACGGATCCAAATAATGGATTAAAACGCTAACGGAGTTTAAAGCACGTTTTTCGAGAAAAACCCGAAAACGTGACTTTAAGTGGTCAAATGGACCCGCAAAAATTATAGTTGATTATATAACTATAATTAAGTATTAATGGAAGCTTAATAGCCATTAAAAATAAAGAAACGAGAAAAATCCGAAAAACGGGCCCGGTTAGTGAATAGTGCCAAACCGGGTAAAATAACGAGCGTTTTCTGTCAGAAAACGAAAAACGCTCCAGCTCACTAATATAGTGGGGGCCGGTTTTATTAAATAAGAAGCCTCCCCCTCTCATGTTTATTAGTTAGCAAATAAAGAAAGAAAGAAAGTAAAGGAGGAGAGAGAAAAGTAAAAAGTAAAAACATAAAAGTATTCTCTCACTCTCTTTCCTCTCACTTTCCCTCCTTCTTCTTTTCTTCTCCTTCTCCACGATTCCCTTCCTCCCTCTCTGTGTGCTGTGCGACATGGAAGTTCCAAACATGGCTTCTCCACCTTCTTCTCCTTGCCCAAGCTTCATCCTTGCTCCGAATTGAAAAATAATTGTATATTTGAACTCCTCTCATCAAACCCTACACTTCCCTATTTTCAAAACTCAAAAAGGTTGAGTTTCATTTTCATGGGTGTTGCCTATTTGAGGAGAAAAGCACATAATCTTGAAGCTTGAAGCTTCCCCTTTCTAGCAAGGTAAAAATATCCATGAAAAAGGTCATGTTTTCCATTTTCTCACCTTGGCCGATTTTGGCTTTTGGTAATGACTAGCCTTTCTTCCTTGTTTGAGATATTCTCCAAGCTTTAATGGTGGTGGGAGTCCCTCTTAAGATTCAAGAGTTGAAAACCATTCAAGAAATTCCAAAGGTAAAACCTAATTTGGTGCTTTAAGCATCCTTGTGAATTTTAGTTTATTTGGTGAGCCTAAGGGAGCTCCTTGGTGCTTATTTTGCAATTTGAATGTGGCTAGAGAAATGGGCAAATGAATTGCCTTGGCCGATTTTGAAGGAAGAAGAGGGGAGAAGAGGAGAAGAGAAATAAAAGGAAACTTAAGAAAATTTAAGGTAAGAAACCTATCTTAGTGGTATCCTATATGTATTAGGATTTGGGAAGGGTTAATAAAATGAATGAACCCCACTTGAGTTGTGGTGATAAGGTGCTTGCTTAGAAATAATGCAAGTGAGAAAACCTTTGTGAGTTTAATGCTTGTTTTGGGAGCTATGTATATGATGAATTATGCTTTATGGTGTTTAATGAGTTTTGCTTGATTAATGAGGAATTATTTGGGTGTTGATAGAACCCTTGCGGTTTGGCTAGTTTTAGGATGAAATATGTGAAGAAATGAGTTTTGGGCAAAGTTAGAAAAGTAGCCAAGTTATGGCAAAATTTGTGTAGAAATTTGAGTGGTTTGAGCATTGTTGGGTGTGAGGAATGACCAAGAGAAACTAGGTGTGGATGGAGATTTATTTGAGTTAGTTAACCACTTTTGGAAGGCTTGTGATAAGATAGAAGATTGGTGCAAAATCTGTAGCAAAGAGATTGTTTAAATGCCTTAGGAGTTTATGGAAAAACAAAGGAGATTTAAGGCTTAAAGAGTGAGCCTTGGAACTTGGTATGAGTTATGCATTACCTTGGAAGATGTGGAATGGTCAAAATGAAAGAGAGCCTAATGCAAAGGGTTGAGGAGAAGTTGAGAATGCACAAGTGTGCATTAGTGTAGAAATGAGAATGAAAAACGTGTGAGATTGAGCAAGAACTTTAGTAAGGAATAAACCAATGTTTGGAAGAGGTTTAGAGCATGTTTTATGATGATTAAACATGTGGAAAACTTATGGAATGATTAGGAAATGATTGGAGGTGATTTAGGGGTTTTAAAGTGGTGAAAAACTACAAATTTTGACAGTTCCAGGGGTTGTCCGGGTTTGCAATCGGAATGCAAACCCGGAACATAGCAAAAATATGGCAGAAGGTCATCCCAGGGGATGGTCCGGGTTTGTAAACCCGGACACAAACCCGGAACACATGAAAAATACGACAGAAAGTGATTCCAGTGTTTGGTCCGGGTTTGTAACCCCGGACACAAACCCGGACCAGGCCAAAAATGTAACAGGATGTGTTTTCTTGCATTCTAATGATGGGGAATTGAATGGTAATGATAATATAAGGTAATTAGGACATGAATAATGATGTTTAAAGGTCATTAGGAGTGTAAACAAGTTTGATAAGTGAATGAGGAAGTTGTGAGTTTAAGAACACATGAGTAAAACTAAGTTAAACGGGATAACGGGGTTAAGTACGGGAGTATTAGTTTTACATACCGTAATGCCTTGGTGTTAATAAAACATTTGAATGTTATCAGTGGATCGTGTGTGAACCAAGCATGGTGAGATGACACGGTAAAAGTAAAAACCCCGGTGAAAGGTATGATTTTCTCATGCCCCGTATGCTAACCGAGTTACTCTGATTTGCGTGTTTGTGTGCCGGCTTAATCAAGATTAAAGCATGAAAATAATCCCTTGTTTGATTATGCATGCATTGTTGTATGTTTGTATGAACTAACATACTTGTATGCCGGTGTGGTCTAACATAGTGTAAAGACCGACTCATAGTGAGTAACGTTCGGCTAGAGATCCGTAGAACGGATCGATGCGTATGATAACGAAAACATGCAACACACACAAGCTATCGATTAAAGTATAACGATAACGCAAACATATGAACTCCCTAGAACGTGAGGAGATGTACGGGTTGAGTAAATACCCGATAACGGTTAGTAAACCTTATTGAAACAATCCACGGAATAAATATGAGTGGAGGGAATAAACGAACCTCCATCGAGAGGATCGAAGTTAGTCCAATAATGTAAACATATAAGAAAGGTAAAAGAGACCTAAGGGACTATGTGACTCCCTTGAGATACGGTCGACCTCTTATATGAGGAATTTTACCCGGTATAAGAAAATATCCTAATGTATAATCATATGATTGTGAGGGTAACCCTTAAACCTAAGATTACCCGAATTTAAGTAAAGTTCCCAAAGTCATTAGAAACATCGAGAATGATGCTTCTAGACTAATATACATGATATTATTATAACTCCGAGAGAGGAGTGTACGGGAACGAGAGTAGTCCGAGAGTAGTCGGACCTAAGTAAAAGATAGGAACTAGAGAGTTCCGTGAGCTAGTTGAACCTTCCCACCATGCTAGACCCAGAGTAGGGTCGAAACCGGGGAAGTAAGACTATGCTAGAGAGCCATGAGTTTTGGCTTAAGTATGTAATAAGAGTAACAAGCGTGACGTAGGAGACCTGTAGTGTCTCGAGAATCTACAAGAGCTTGAGTATGAATAACCCAAGAGTGTGGGTGAGATAACGAGTATAAATAACCCGAGAGAAAGGGGTGAGTATATGTATGAGTAACCCAGAGAATGGGTAAGTATAAGAATGAGTAGCCCAAGAGAATGGGTGTGTATACGAATAAGTAACCCGAGAGCGGGTGAGGTATTGAATAAGTAAACAAGGCATAGTGAGGAATAACCCTCAATGCCTAAGAGTAACCAGTTACCACTAACAACATTGTTATGTTAGTTAGGAATCGTGTTCCGTGATTGGATGTAGATTCCTTGTGTGATATACATATATATTGTATTGTCATGATGCATGTTGTTTGATTAAAATGAACTCCATGTATATCCGACCCAAAGTAGTCGGTGTACCGCGGTTAGCACGCGGTATATGCGAATTTCATGCAGCGTAAGCTGACCCCCTAGGGGGAACGTTTTTAGTGTGCAGGTACTTGAAGCTGACCACCGTTCGAGAGAGTAGGACGGGGACTGCTGAGCATGGGTAGTTAGATTGTAATTACTTATGCGTTTGAATGAGGTGTAAGTCCGAGTATGTTATCGGCATCCGTATATTGTAGACTCGGTATAGTAAGAGTGATGAGTTTGTATTTGTATGAAGTACTCGGTTGTTCCAGTTCATCAGACCGTTACGGTATGTAAGTTTAGCCCGGTTAGCCACATGGGTGGCTAACGGCGTTGTTTCACCCCTCGTTGTAATTAGAGTTCCGCTGCGTGAGTAAGTAATTAGTAACGGATTATGAGGTAATGATGAGATTAACGGTTGGGGTGTTACAAAAATGGTATCAGAGCGAAGTATCGCTCTGATGACTGGAAATACCGAGCTTAGGAATACCGAGTTAGGAATTAGAGACTTAGGGCTATGGGTTGAGTGGTAGCGTGAGAGATGCGCTAGATAGGAACTTCCAGTATCTGGATACCTACAATACCAAACCCGCCCTCCACAACCCCCGCATTAAAAGCTCGGGAAAGACCAGAGAGATGGGAAATCCAATCTGGCAGTTAGTAAATATCTCAATATGAACCAGAACCTGTCATGCGGTAAGTCCCGAGAACCGGAAAGCCCGGAGACGGATCCCGCTGGAATGACAATAACCGCACATAATGGCGAGAGATCGAGAAATCCTAATCCAAGGAGACCGAAATCTGTGGCAACTTGGGGCGACATGCTTAGCAGTCGCGAGAACCTAGCTGGCCGCAGCAGCAAGAAGAAAGCACCAACCGTGCAACAAGGCGGACTCATGAGAAATAACGAGAACCGGGACACTTGTCTACGGACCGCCATGATATATAATACCGCTAAGGGTATACCAACCAATTAAGAACGTAGTTGAGAGTAGGTACACCCACCCTGCCACACCCGAAGAGGTTGCAATACCTAACGGGCACAGCTTAGACAGCTGCAAGCATAACTGCGGGATACACCCAAATAGGACTACAGCAGTAGTGCCTGAATGACTTAACCCTCGGTAACCACAGTAAAGACGTGGAACGAACAACGAGGTAGAACCTAGAACTAAGTAAATAAGGAACTCCAAGAGTGGAGAAGCACCTAAATGAATGATAGTCATGTCAAGATGAATGAGAAGCAACTCTAAGGAGTAGTTATCCAACTAAAGGATCAAGGAAGAGCCGACAAGGCTATCAAATACAACGTGAACGATACCGTGACCGGTATTAGTTAACCTAAAAACCGCCTGTACTGCGCACTTGCCACGGCAAGTGCAGTAAAAACGGACTATTAAGAGGAGCTTTGACAAGCGACCAGTACTTAGCAAGTACCAAAATGGCGAGAGAAGCCAATATGGCAAGACAACCCTAAGAAATTCTGAAATGAAACTTCGGAAAGGCCTGACAGCCTGACCACTTTGTTGAGGAACATACCAGTCAGCGAGAAGCTGGACTCGGTAAGAACAACCGGCATTGAAATGCCGTGAAGACCTTTTTTCAAACTCAAAATTTTCTTTAAAAACGTAAATTTTCCAAAAACCCCCAAATTTAAAACCAAACCAGAGAGCCATGGTAAATTCATAGGACGATACAAGAGGAGTTGGCAACAGAATACTTCAATTAGGCGTGACCGACACTACAAGTGTACACAAATGAGACATGGAACGACCGCACTCCAAAGGAGCTTGCGGGCCTGACAGACCAATTATGAGTTAGTTGGGTAAGTGGTAACGTATCAATAAGATACTCCATGTATGTATACAAGTAGAGTACGGTACACGGGAAGTAGCCCACTCCATACTACGGACGAAAGAGCCAATTCAAACCAAGACAGTTGGACACCTCGAATGATCGAAGAACACAAAGAAGCTTACCAAGATTAAGGAGTCTAGAATCCAGTAGGTGACGGAAGGAATAGCGTTAATAAGCGCGAGAAGCACAGAGTATTAAGCAGACATTGGATATGTCTGGACTACTGGAAGAATACCAGTGTAAAAATACGGCGAATGCCTAAATGAATATCAATATTTGATAAGGGATAGAATTCCCACTTTATACCTCACTGAAGAGAATAATGACCTGACCTAAGGTATTAGAAGGTACCAAGGATCTACCCAATAATGGGAGACATTACAACCCTAAACGGGATAGTCAGGACATAGCCGCAAGGCGAAGTCACAACTGAACATAACCATGAGTACAAGCCAATGTAATGGCATTACTCAGTAACACCCAGGAGCAATCCGAGAAGGGTGCCGGAGTCAACAGTAGTTGAACGAAACATCGTGTTGAGAACACAAGTGTTTAAGCAAACACTCGGGTAGAACCCGAAGGGATCCCATGTACACGGGATACCCTAATTGCCAGAGGGCATCAACAAATATCAAGTTGCTTAAAGGGCTTCCATGTATGGAAGTGTGAGACAACCTTATCGAAAACCCAGTAATACCTCCAAACCATTTAATGGTATAGAAGAAGCAAAAACCTATATAACAGCCCCATGGAGCATGGCGAGGCAATGTGGCTCATAAGCCGGTAACTAACTGCAACTTGTAGATCTAAACGTTGTAAACCTATGCATAGAGGCATGAGAGAACAGTGGAGAATGAACCACCCTTAGAGTGGGATACCACTTGTTATTATGGGGCCTATGGAGCGGCATTTGCGTGAATCCTCCAGAGAAAGGCTACCACCTAGGTATGAAATGTGAAACCGCTAGTGCGGTGTAGTAAAACTTGAGCATGTGTATATTGCCAATGAGTATATGAACTATAGTAGAGTGTAAGGAGGAACCTCGATTGCGCAATTCTAAACCGAAGAGTAATCAGTTGAGTAGTAAACACTGTATGTGTGATATGAACTGCAGAGTAAGCAGTGCGCAAGTGCGCAGAGAGATTTAAAGAGTAACGTATTTCATTAGCTAAGTGAATGGCAAGCCATAGTATAAATGGCGGGAGTACATGAGCGGCAGCTAAAGTAGTAGCGGATGCCATATAAGCGAATGTTGTAACGAGTAGAACATGGTACGCAACAAGCGACCGTTGAAAGAGTATAACTAGTTAATGATACGAAGCTGATGAGAAAATGTGGTAAAGGAGACATGTTCATTCCTATCTCATGAGAGATTTACCGTCAAGGGTTTACGCTTATACACTCTGTATGACTGAGTGTTTTGGTATGGCACTTGTGCGGTAATGATCAAGTGGGAGAGTCAGGAATTGAGAAATGTCAACGAAGCCTGTTGAGTGAGAACCTAGAGAGATAACCGTGCGGCCATTGGCCAAAGATGCACAAAGAACGTGGGCAGTAACCCACAGGGCCCAGGATCGATATGTGGAAAAACGCAGAGTAGTATGAATGAAGAACTCTGGCACAGAACCAAGAAACAAACATAATCTATGAGCCACTATTAAACGAGGAAGCACTACATGCTAAGTAGTAGCTTGACCTCAACCGACAACAAGTCGGGAAAAATAAGTGAATAATCACAAAGGTATACAGTGTTATACAAAGTAAATTCCCAGAGAACTGGTGAGACAATCTAAAATTCATCGAATTCGCATACGGTAAAAGATACCAAGCGACGATTGAAGCTTGTGGACCGTGATTCAGGGTTAAGTATACCTATATCATAACCCCTTGAAGCCTTAGAGGCTAGAACCGAACCCGTTATGAGTTAATTAACCGTACTGAAGTTAAAACACTTCATAATACTCGAATTAATGAACCAATGTTCAGTGATAACATATGGTTGGTTACGCGGGCGTAACCCCATTTAAGGGGGTAGGGCGAGAAACCGCTTAGAGTATGTTTTACGTTAGTGCGTAACTACTATGTGCATAGCACAAAAAGAAATTGTTTTGATGATTGGAACTTATGTTTATAAACATATGTACCCATTCATTGTGTAATAATGATTATTGTGCGTGGTGATGCAAGTAACGAGTATGTAATATTTGAAAAGAGGAGTAGAGACTCCTAGGGAATGAGAATCCCTATAGTACATGTCTAGTGAGATTAGACATGAGTTATGATGAGTATGAATCGGCATGAAACCGATGTGTAACCTAAGAGGGAGTGAGTTCCCTAGGTGATAATTAGACATGAGTTATGATGAGTATGAATCGGCATGAAACCGATGTGTAACCTAAGAGGGAGTGAGTTCCCTAGGTGATTTTATTTGAGATGATTGATGAGTGTTCCATCCTTTGGAGTTGTATGTTGTATGTTTTAAGTTGAGTAATAATTTGACTAATGAGGCCACAAGTATGGAATGCCTAGGCAAGGTAAGTGAAACAAATAGAGAATAATGGATGACTTAAGTTCCACGATAAAGATTAATTGAAACGAATTGTTTCGTGAATATGACTAGAAAGAGTAAAAGATAGAAAACAAAAATGTTTGACTATCTGATTGTTTGAAACTGACGTGGGAGGTGGAACTTGATCTGCTAGCGATCAAGGGAAACCGAACACAAATTGGGGTGGAAGGATAGTTCAACACTGATGCTGATCACATCAGGGTTAGATGATTCCTGAAGCTCCCTATAGTGGTCACAAGTAATCACGCTAAGAAAGATACAGCTACCATAAATCTGATTTGGAGTTGTGTGATGTTTTAAAAAGAATTTTCAAACAGATTTTGAAAAAGAATTTCCTTCAAGTATGAAGATGGAAATAAAACTGGTTTTGAAACCGCTATCACCCGCCGATGGCTGTGGCCTTAAGTCTTGATGACCGGTAGAACGGTGGGCGTGTATGTTTTGAAACCATTGCACCGTACGTGCGGCGGTCCTAAGTGACCGGTTGGGGCGGTGTCAGTGTGTGATTTTTCCAAAGGCAGCGGGACGGGGAGAGTACCCTGAGATTTCCTGTGTTGAGTGAGTCAACCAGAGTGCCTGAGGATATGTATATGTGTAACGTTTTGATCAGAACCGAAGGGACCGTGGGCCAGAGAGAGTAAGTGCCCATTTGTCATGAAACGGCCGTGAACCAGAAAGAGTAAGTGTTCAACGTGACCGGTACCTGAGGGATCAGTAGTATATCACTCAACATGGATTCGAGGACTGTAGTGCCTTCTTGTCTTCGGACCGATTCCATGGAGAGAGAACAAAAAGTATTTTTGATTGCTATACATGCTGTGATATGTGTGTGGTATGTGTAGTATGAAATGAGACTGACTTGTGGAGTCAGTAGGGTTATACATGTACTATAACCTTGGCGTTGAATGCCATGAGAGTAACCATCTAGATTCACCAACTTTGAGGACAAAGTTCCTAAGGGGGGTAGATTTTAATACCCCGGATCTAAAAAAAATGGCGATTAAATTACTCTAATATGGTTATAACAGGCCTAATGGTGCCTAAAGAGTATTGGTAAAGGAAATAAAACCAAAAGAAAAGAGAAAACGCTTGAAAAGCGAAAAACGCTAAAATGCGCGTTAAATGAGTATAGAGATATATGATCTCGAGAGGGTCCGAGATGGATTCCTAAGGCTTAGTTAGGCCTAATAAGTATACGGGAATGATTCCCGAAGAAAACGGATCCAAATAATGGATTAAAACGCTAACGGAGTTTAAAGCACGTTTTTCGAGAAAAACCCGAAAACGTGACTTTAAGTGGTCAAATGGACCCGCAAAAATTATAGTTGATTATATAACTATAATTAAGTATTAATGGAAGCTTAATAGCCATTAAAAATAAAGAAACGAGAAAATCCGAAAAACGGGCCCGGTTAGTGAATAGTGCCAAACCGGGTAAAATAACGAGCGTTTTCTGTCAGAAAACGAAAAACGCTCCAGCTCACTAATATTGGGGGCCGGTTTTATTAAATAAGAAGCCTCCCCTCTCATGTTTATTAGTTAGCAAATAAAGAAAGAAAGAAAGTAAAGGAGGAGAGAGAAAAGTAAAAAGTAAAAACATAAAAGTATTCTCTCACTCTCTTTCCTCTCACTTTCCCTCCTTCTTCTTTTCTTCTCCTTCTCCACGATTCCCTTCCTCCCTCTCTGTGTGCTGTGCGACATGGAAGCTCCAAACATGGCTTCTCCACCTTCTTCTCCTTGCCCAAGCTTCATCCTTGCTCCGAATTGAAAAATAATTGTATATTTGAACTCCTCTCATCAAACCCTACACTTCCCTCTTTTCAAAACTCAAAAAGGTTGAGTTTCATTTTCATGGGTGTTGCCCATTTGAGGAGAAAAGCACATAATCTTGAAGCTTGAAGCTTCCCCTTTCTAGCAAGGTAAAAATATCCATGAAAAAGGTCATGTTTTCCATTTTCTCACCTTGGCCGATTTTGGCTTTTGGTAATGACTAGCCTTTCTTCCTTGTTTGAGATATTCTCCAAGCTTTAATGGTGGTGGGAGTCCCTCTTAAGATTCAAGAGTTGAAAACCATTCAAGAAATTCCAAAGGTAAAACCTAATTTGGTGCTTTAAGCATCCTTGTGAATTTTAGTTTATTTGGTGAGCCTAAGGGAGCTCCTTGGTGCTTATTTTGCAATTTGAATGTGGCTAGAGAAATGGGCAAATGAATTGCCTTGGCCGATTTTGAAGGAAGAAGAGGGGAGAAGAGGAGAGAAATAAAAGGAAACTTAAGAAAATTTAAGGTAAGAAACCTATCTTAGTGGTATCCTATATGTATTAGGATTTGGGAAGGGTTAATAAAATGAATGAACCCCACTTGAGTTGTGGTGATAAGGTGCTTGCTTAGAAATAATGCAAGTGAGAAAACCTTTGTGAGTTTAATGCTTGTTTTGGGAGCTATGTATATGAATTATATGCTTTATGGTGTTTAATGAGTTTTGCTTGATTAATGAGGAATTATTTGGGTGTTGATAGAACCCTTGCGGTTTGGCTAGTTTTAGGATGAAATGTGAAGAAATGAGTTTTGGGCAAAGTTAGAAAAGTAGCCAAGTTATGGCAAAATTTGTGTAGAAATTTGAGTGGTTTGAGCATTGTTGGGTGTGAGGAATGACCTAGAGAAACTAGGTGTGGATGGAGATTTATTTGAGTTAGTTAACCACTTTTGGAAGGCTTGTGATAAGATAGAAGATTGGTGCAAAATCTGTAGCAAAGAGATTGTTTAAATGCCTTAGGAGTTTATGGAAAAACAAAGGAGATTTAAGGCTTAAAGATGAGCCTTGGAACTTGGTATGAGTTATGCATTACCTTGGAAGATGTGGAATGGTCAAAATGAAAGAGAGCCTAATGCAAAGGGTTGAGGAGAAGTTGAGAATGCACAAGTGTGCATTAGTGTAGAAATGAGAATGAAAAACGTGTGAGATTGAGCAAGAACTTTAGTAAGGAATAAACCAATGTTTGGAAGAGGTTTAGAGCATGTTTTATGATGATTAAACATGTGGAAAACTTATGGAATGATTAGGAAATGATTGGAGGTGATTTAGGGGTTTTAAAGTGGTGAAAAACTACAAATTTTGACAGTTCCAGGGGTTGTCCGGGTTTGCAATCGGAATGCAAACCCGGAACATAGCAAAAATATGGCAGAAGGTCATCCCAGGGGATGGTCCGGTTTGTAAACCCGGACACAAACCCGGAACACATGAAAAATACGACAGAAAGTGATTCCAGTGTTTGGTCCGGGTTTGTAACCCCGGACACAAACCCGGACCAGGCCAAAAATGTAACAGGATGTGTTTTCTTGCATTCTAATGATGGGGAATTGAATGGTAATGATAATATAAGGTAATTAGGACATGAATAATGATGTTTAAAGGTCATTAGGAGTGTAAACAAGTTTGATAAGTGAATGAGGAAGTTGTGAGTTTAAGAACACATGAGTAAAACTAAGTTAAACGGGATAACGGGGTTAAGTACGGGAGTATTAGTTTTACATACCGTAATGCCTTGGTGTTAATAAAACATTTGAATGTTATCAGTGGATCGTGTGTGAACCAAGCATGGTGAGATGACACGGTAAAAGTAAAAACCCCGGTGAAAGGTATGATTTTCTCATGCCCCGTATGCTAACCGAGTTACTCTGATTTGCGTGTTTGTGTGCCGGCTTAATCAAGATTAAAGCATGAAAATAATCCCTTGTTTGATTATGCATGCATTGTTGTATGTTGTATGAACTAACATACTTGTATGCCGGTGTGGTCTAACATAGTGTAAAGACCGACTCATAGTGAGTAACGTTCGGCTAGAGATCCGTAGAACGGATCGATGCGTATGATAACGAAAACATGCAAACACACACAAGCTATCGATTAAAGTATAACGATAACGCAAACATATGAACTCCCTAGAACGTGAGGAGATGTACGGGTTGAGTAAATACCCGATAACGGTTAGTAAACCTTATTGAAACAATCCACGGAATAAATATGAGTGGAGGGAATAAACGAACCTCCATCGAGAGGATCGAAGTTAGTCCAATAATGTAAACATATAAGAAAGGTAAAAGAGACCTAAGGGACTATGTGACTCCCTTGAGATACGGTCGACCTCTATATGAGGAATTTTACCCGGTATAAGAAAATATCCTAATGTATAATCATATGATTGTGAGGGTAACCCTTAAACCTAAGATTACCCGAATTTAAGTAAAGTTCCCAAAGTCATTAGAAACATCGAGAATGATGCTTCTAGACTAATATACATGATATTATTATAACTCCGAGAGAGGAGTGTACGGGAACGAGAGTAGTCCGAGAGTAGTCGGACCTAAGTAAGAGATAGGAACTAAGAGAGAGTTCCGTGAGCTAGTTGAACCTTCCCACCATGCTAGACCCAGAGTAGGGTCGAAACCGGGGAAGTAAGACTATGCTAGAGAGCCATGAGTTTTGGCTTAAGTATGTAATAAGAGTAACAAGCGTGACGTAGGAGACCTGTAGTGTCTCGAGAATCTACAAGAGCTTGAGTATGAATAACCCAAGAGTGTGGGTGAGATAACGAGTATAAATAACCCGAGAGAAAGGGGTGAGTATATGTATGAGTAACCCGAGAGAATGGGTAAGTATAAGAATGAGTAGCCCAAGAGAATGGGTGTGTATACGAATAAGTAACCCGAGAGAGCGGGTGAGGTATTGAATAAGTAAACAAGGCATAGTGAGGAATAACCCTCAATGCCTAAGAGTAACCAGTTACCACTAACAACATTGTTATGTTAGTTAGGAATCGTGTTCCGTGTTTGGATGTAGATTCCTTGTGTGATATACATATATATGGTATTGTCATGATGCATGTTGTTTGATTAAAATGAACTCCATGTATATCCGACCCAAAGTAGTCGGCGTACCGCGGTTAGCACGCGGTATATGCGAATTTCATATTCAGCGTAAGCTGACCCCCTAGGGGGAACGTTTTTAGTGTGCAGGTACTTGAAGCGGACCACCGTTCGTGAGAGTAGGACGGGGACTGCTGTGAGCATGGGTAGTTAGATTGTAATTACTTATGCGTTTGAATGAGGTGTAAGTCCGAGTATGTTATCGGCATCCGTATATTGTAGACTCGGTATAGTAGAGATGTGAATTGAGTATTGTATTTGTATGAAGTACTCGGTTGTTCCAGTTCATCAGACCGTTACTGTATGTAAGAAAGGCCTGGTTAGCCACATGGGTGGCTAACGGCGTTGTTTCACCCCTCGTTGTAATTAGAGTTCCGCTGTGTGAGTAGGAGTAATTAGTAACGGTTTAAGAGGTAATGACGAGATTAACGGTTGGGGTGTTACACCTTCAGTACAGGCTGGCCTTCGTAGACTGGGGGATGAAGATGGTTGACTACTTTCAGCTAGTTGAACTCCCGTGGGCCATTAGGTGGTGGCGGTGGTGGTTGAGGGATCTGAGCCTGCTACTGAGCTAATGCAACCGTCACAATTTGAGCTATGACCTCAGGGGAAACAGCATCGGGTCCATAACCACCTGGGGACCCCCTCCTCTTCGAGACATTTAACTATTAACAACGGTGTTTGTTACTCAGAAGTTGTGTATTAAGTCTAGATATCTACGTAGTGAGTGTGAAGTGTTTATAACGTCCTAGAGAAGGTGCGAAGATAGAGCATTCAAGAATAAGTATAGTAATGTAAGCAAGTAAAGTGTAGTATGGGATAAGGGTAATGTGCCTTTCTGAAATCCTCACTTCCCAATTCTACCCCAATTCCCCAGTTTTAAGGGCACCTATATTCTAAGTATTTCACTCGGCTTATTTTCTCGGGCTCAGAGCGTAACTACGCTCTGATATCACTTTCTGTAACACCCCTATTTAACACAAATGCAGCGAAAAATAAAATACTAAGGTGATTACAGATCATCGGGTTCCAAACACCCAACACCAAACCTCACCAATTATGACTTATAAAATTATAAATGCTACGGTCTGAACTTGAGAAAACATAACAAGAGCAAGATATAAAAACTCTCCACAATTCCTAATTCCCATCCTAATCACTCATACTCTTCGTGGCCACCTGTATAACAATCCGTACCTGCAAGATGAAACCAAGCAGCCCACCCCGGGAGGGGTGAGTCAGTTCTTTGGAATGGAAATAGTACAACTCTCCAAAACAAAAGTTTAAAAACATAACTCTTAAAATAAACAATAACTTGAAGTCAAATGCTTAAAACAAAACAGAAGAACAAGGCACAACCAAATCACCAAGTCAAAGGTAACAAGTCAAGGACAAAGATAAAAAACAAGAAGGTAAAGTTAGCCAATTAAAAAAAAAAGAAACCATACCAGAAGTTAGTGAACATCCATTGCTTGTGTTAGATTCAGTTCCAATTAGGAGTAGAAAGACCCAAGTACTCACAAGGACTAGAAATGGAAGAAGAGATTCAAGAACCATAACTCAAGAGTGGAATAAAACCAATTAGGAGAGATGGCCCCCACCGCCAGTCAGTTGTCTCAAGGACGAGGTAAACAGAACTCCGTTGTCAGTTGTCCATATGCACGAGGTATAGCAGACCTCCGCTGCCACCGACCCGTTCTCAGTCATCGGTGAAAAGTGTGTGCACCACTTAATAGAAATAATCCTTTCCCCATAAGGCTGATCAAAACCCGACACTTGGATGAAACAGTACCTATAGTCCAAAGGAAGAATTTACCAATATCCGATATTTTCCTATATTCCCAGTTACCCCACTAGATCATTAACTGCACAAGTGCAATACCAAAACACTCAGTCCTATAGAGTGCAGAAGCGTAAACCCTAGGCAGTTAATGTCTAATGAAACAACTAGATAGGAGGAACCAATAACCAGGTATGTTTAACATTCAAGGCTCAGTTAGTCACATCAAGCTGAGTTAGTCACACAAACAGATTCCTTTTGAAATTCATTTAAGATCAGTTAGCGTTTTCCAAAACGTCTCCTTAAGTTCGTTAGCAACAGTATCTGAGTACGAGAAATTGTACCTGGTATGTGTAGAGCAGTAACCAAACTTGAAAGTGCGAACTTCCACTAATCACCTATAGTTAAGGTGTGCCAAATATTGATTAGTTAAGGAACTATACGCTAAACATCATTTATTCTTACCGGTTTATAGTTTCTAGTTACAATCACTCTCTCTCAAGGACCTGGGCTAGATCTTGTTAATTAAATTCTCTATAAGGCCCATTTCATTTAATTTGGGATGATTTAGCGTTAATCCTGAGAGTGGCCCAAACTCTCGTTTAATCGTTTAGATGGGCTTTTGGAGTTCATAGACTTGGGCCTGTAGGATAGCCCAGGCCCACCTTACGTTTACTCTGTTTAATTAAATTCCCTAAAAAGGATTTTGCGAGGTTCTGAACGTGCCACCTCAATTTGGTTCTAGGTTTAACTTGACCATATACGCCATTGAATTTGTTTGTCTTAAACTCTTACGTTACAATTGACTAATTAATTTTAATACTGATTAAAATCCTAAGTTTGGTATATATATTCCTCTTACTATATTCCCCATAGTGAATGTTATTTCTTTTACTTATTCTTAAAATATATATATATTAGGATTATTCAAGACATTCTTCATGTAGCTTTATTGTATTTAATTATCTCAACTAATTTTTACACATATCCACATTTAATATATGGTTTATAAAATAAAGCATTTCCCTTAGTTTAAATCAAGTATATTAACTTCCATAGTATATAATTAACATAAATGTAGACTAATTTAAT
The DNA here is from genome assembly GCA_023374045.1 of Limonium bicolor. Classification (NCBI taxonomy): domain Eukaryota; kingdom Viridiplantae; phylum Streptophyta; class Magnoliopsida; order Caryophyllales; family Plumbaginaceae; genus Limonium; species Limonium bicolor. Next base: position 6,861,631 of record CM041780.1, read on the forward strand.
TTTTTGATTTAACCAAAGATAATATCTTATTTCTTTCATATAAGTATATATATATATATATATATATATATATATTTCCTTCACTTAACAGCTTATACCCAAAAATATTTATTAACATTCTGTTATTAAATGTTAGTTTAGTCTTTTCATATTTTCCCAACCTATAAAGTTTATCAATAAACTATACTTTAAATTTTGTTACATTAAAAACCTTATATCATAAGGTAACTTATGAAAATCTTAGAAATACAATTTTTAAACCTATTTCCCCTTGTCTAAAAATTCCCAAATTTTAATTTATAGTAACTATAATGTTTTGGACATATTATAAAATTTTTATTTTATAAAAATATCTTTTTAAATTATCTAAATAATTCCATAATGCTCAGAACTTACAAAAATTATAACTTACGTTTTAAAACCCAAAACCCATATTAATTTACATCAAAATAAACTATATTTTATAAGGAATCTATGGTTAATGTTTCATGTTAAAATACATTAGGTAAGGCCATTAAATAAATCCAACATGTTAGGGTTTAATTCTGGAATTATTATAACTTAATACAACTAAATCGTCCCACGTTTTAATCTTGGCCATCCGCTCCTATAACCCATGATCGGACGGCCTAGATTACTCGAGTTCTTCAGAAAACTCAAACCAAGACCCATGTACGATTTTGATATTTTCTCAAGATCTACAGAACCAAATTCACTGATTTCAGTTTCATTGGATTCGAAATTCAATTTCGGTTCTAATGGTACCGATTTCGCTAACTAACATGCACTAATCGTGGTATTCGAGTCTGGGTTGTTTCGAGTTAGGGTTTATGTGTACCCGATTTGATTCTTACAAAATTCCCTCTGTACGATGCATAATAAGTTGAAATGATAGTTGGATAAGGTCGACAATGCAAAATCGAGTGACAACATCGGAGGAATTAAACGGAGACTTACCAGGGAAGCGCCGATGAGGAAAAACGTTACCGGATTTCTGGAAAAAGTTCGAACCTTGGCCTGATCAAGTTGCTAACTTTGAGGATCTATGAAATAAGTTCTAGATTGAATTAGGCCATGTTTTTGGGCTTAATCGAAAGAGAAGATATAGCTCTACAGATTGATAGCATCATCTCAATCTAACTTGCTGTACACAAGAAGAAATCTAAACCGAAAGTTCCGAGTTTATACCTTACGTTTTTCTATGATTTTATGTGATGACGTTTCGGAAACTTTAGACGCTCCGCTCTCCCAAACGAGTACGAATCATCCATGGTCATTAACATGAAAATTGTAGAGGGATTTGAGATCTACACAACAAGCTATATAACGTGGATTTTCGTTCACAGACGAAGAAATTATGATCTGGCGAAGTTTACCTGATTAACTGGTTTTCTGTAAAATCTGGGTTACAGTTTCGCAGGGAGGCAACTTTGGATCGATTTTGCGGTCAATGTAGAAGGATTTAGGTTGTGTATAAGTAATGGTTAGAAAGAGGAATGATAGGAGAATCGAATGAAAAAGACGGCACACGAAATGGTGGAGTAGAGACTGAGATATAAGTGTCTGAAGATCGCCCCGTGGAATGCCAAAACTGAACGAAAACTCAAACGTTTCAGTGCCATTGGCTGGCTGACTGACACGTCAGCATTTCCTAAATTTTTGGCTCTAACTTCAATTTAGCATAACTTTGGCTAGGATGGTCCATTTTTAACGTTCTTTTTATCAATCTTCTTGGTTTTCCATAACCTTTTTATTGATATAGTTTTCATGGGCTGGTTTGACCATTGTCAAAAAGTCAACCCTAGCAAGGCTTTAGAAGCTTTAAGATTTCTCTGATTTTATTTTGACTTTTAAGACTCAAATCAATGTTCCAAATATTTCCAAAATCTTTATAATATAATTGGAGTGTCTTGAAATTTTTCCAAGATTTATTGACTTATAAATCTTACTATTAAATTCATAATACCATATAATAATTTAATATTTAATAGTATTATTTAGGGTTCAATAAAGGAAATCCTGTAAATTAATTTAGATTAATTTATGGGATATTTCAGGGAGTTGTCAAGGCTCCAATGAGAAGAAGATTCTATCCGGAGCATGTTCGCATGCAGAAATACCATGAGTTTACTGAGGTAAAGCAACTACAAGATGATGTGAAGACTTACCATTCCAAGTTCATGGAACTATCAAGGTTTGCATCGAACATGGTGCCTGATGAAGCTGCCAAGGTTCGACGTTTCATTGAAGGCTTAAATTGGAGTTTACAAGAGGCATTTAGTGTTGTTTCAGTGGCTACTTTACAAGAGGCGCACAGTAGGGCAACAAATCTCTATCGTGTACAACAAAGAAGGAATGAGGCACAGTCAGGCCACAAGAAGAAATTTGAGTCAAGCAAAGAAGGAGAAAAGGGGGCGAAGTATGGTGAGGACCAGAAAGGAAGTAAAATGCCTTGGGTTAAGCTGGACTTCCCTGAACAAGGTACCTATTCTACTAATCCAAGTTAGAGGACCAGACAACATCTCTATAACAGATGTGAAAGAAATCATCCAGGGACAGACTGTAAAGGGAGGCAGGTGAAATGTTATAATTATGGAAATTTAGGACACAAAGCCTATGAGTGTAGAAAAAGAAAGAATGATCAGAGTGGCGCAGCGGAAACGTCGTGGACACCTAACCAGAGGAAACACACTGGAAATGGTAAAGGTACTTTGGAATCATCATGGGATCCAGGAAGTCACTTCGGTTGAGGTTAGTTATAAAGTTACAGAATAAACTTTCTTTTGAGGGGAGCATAAGATAAAATTGGGATAAAAATTAATGGTTTGATGATTTCTTGATAATATGTGCTTTGATATGTTTTAAAATCTTGGAAGCATGTGTTTTATGTGGTAATGTTACTTATGGAATTTATACATTGGTGCTGAATGTTTTATGGTATTACTGAGTCTTGTGGTAAGCTTAAGCTTCAGGGATGAACCTTTGTTTGAGGAGGGGAGAATGAAATACCCCATGTTATGAGGAAACCCTAAAGTCCCGGAAGTCCTGGAAACACCTGGAAACCCTAATTCCCGAAAGTCCCGGAAATCCTAGGAACCCTAGTTCCCAAAATTCCCGGAAGTCTTGGAAACTCCATAAATGACCTTAGAAAATTTAGGAAAGCCTTGGAAACTAAACAAAATCCCAGGAACCCTACTAACCAGAGATGGAAAGCCTTAGAAAATTCTAAAGACCGGTAAAATTCTAGTAGCCGGAAATGCCCCCATAGCTAGTTTTACTCCATCATAATCACTTTTCTCCTTAGGAAACTCCTTAAACATCTTGGTAAGCATGAGGTGGTGACCTAGTTGAGGTAAGCATGAGGTGACGACCTAGTTGGTAGGAAGTATGAGGTGGCAACCTAGTTAACCTAAGCATGAGGTGTCGGGAAGCATGAGGTGTCGAGAAGCACGAGGTTCATGAAATGATTGGTTAAAAGTTGTCCACACAAGCTAGCAAGCATGTATGGAGGTGAATCAAGCTATTAGGAGGTTTCATAATGTCATTGGTTAGATTTTAAGTCAAAGTACAATTACTTGTTCCTTATTTGCTCTTAAAACATCTTATTTCCATTTAAACCCATAAGTGATGCCTTAAATGAGTTACAACCTGTAATGTTTACACTTCCACTTGCACTTACACATTAGTTAGACATATTACCAAACCCAGACAAGCCAAAAACGGCCAAGGCAAAGCCAAACCATGCCTTAAGAAAACCGGCCACATTTAATGCCATTTAATGTCATTTACTACATGTCATGATTTCTCTTCAGCTCATGATGATTCCTACAGCATCCACAACCTTCCACCTATTACTAGCCCTTATATGAGCTCACACTACTTATTCAATCAATGGTTACAATGGTAGATAGGTGTTTCATGAGGTGTCAAGCTTATAAGGTTTCCTTTGCCTTAAGACATCTCTTCTTCTGCTTATATAAGAGGGGCCACACCCAGGCCTTGCAACACATAGAAAACATCTTCTCCTACCACATTAAACCAATAGAAAAACGAATTAGAAGGTATACCAAGCTAGCCACCCAAGAACACCAAAACAAAAGCTAATTACCTTTCCAGTGCAGAATCCGTGTAAAGGTGAGAGGATTTGGAAGCCTTTCCAAGAGAATCTCTTGGAGTTCTTGGTATCCCCACTTTTCTATTTGAAGTACCTAACTGGTGGTTAAGAGAGATGGCGAGAAGGATCCAAGTAGTTCCCGTGCTCCACGAATCTTTCCTCATAAGTCAATTCCGGCGACGCTTTTAGTTTGAGCTATTTTCGGCAGCTTATACTGCGTATCTCTTATAACGTTTTTCATGGTGTGAAAGTCGACTCGTCAATGGTGATTTTGACGTATAATAAGCCCTGAGAAGGTCTGGAAACTTGGTGAACAAACCTTGAACTTTTGATGCCAGATTCTGTGAATTTGGTGCTTTAACTTGAAGCCATCTTGGTTTGTGATTTTCGTGAATAACTTCTGTGGATTTTTAGCTAAAACTTATTAGTCCTTATCCCTCTACAATATTCCAGTTTTTGGGTAAGTTCTCCAGTTGAGTTTTTATGAGTTAAAGGTAAGACAATACCTAAAAACATGCTTTAAGACCTTTCTGGTCTCTATTCAAATTATGAAGGGGTTTTCGAAGGTTTCTAGCTTTGGTTTCATGACCAAATACTCATACGATGTTGATATTGAACTGGTTAAAGGGTTGGTCAAATTTATACAGAGGTATAACCTTAAACAAGGGGTTGTTTTTAAGGTATTTTCAAGGTGTTTATGATGTGTTCACACTTGGTTTTGATATGGTTAATGGTTGCGATGTGCTTTGATTCTTCTTGGTATGTTGTGTGGGTGTTTTATTAAGGTTGAGGATGTGGTTGGACTGCTTAATCACTAGGAACTCACTTTGGAATCTTCTTACACAAGTTTATGAGCCCTCGGAGGCCGAACACTGATTTTTCCCCACTACCAATGAATTATGGGTAAGCCATCATGCTTTACTCTATGGGCTGATGACTCATAGGGGGTGTGCACACTTAAGGACATGGGGTGAGGTAGAGAGGTCAGACTCTATAAATATGGGCATACGGTCATAGAGGTTAGACTCTATAAATCTGGGCATACGTCCATTGAAAGAGGTCGGATTCTATAAATCCGGGCATACGGCCATTGTTCTTGTGGATGTTGAAATGGTGGTGAAACTTGGTATTCGTCATGAAACTTGATGGATCTTGATATGATAATGCTTATTACACGTGTGTTGTTTTGATATTGTATACTCAAAGGTAAAATGTATTTTACAGGTGCTGAAGAAGGTTCTGATGTGATGTGTTTAAACTTATGGTTATTACATGTTATTTTGTGAATGTATTCTTATGCACTTTGTTAATATTTGTTGTGGTTTCTGGTGATATATGTTGGTGTGGTTCTTTGAAGTTACATATGATTTCTTAAAGTGTTTTATAAGCTAAATGTATTTTACATGTGGTAGCAAGAATTACTCAGCTTTGCTGATGTTTGTTTTCTGGCATGTGCCTTGTAGTCTTTTCTCTGTGATTGTATGACTGACCACAGGAACAGGTTGAGAAGTAGCATGAGAGAGAGGAGCTAAAGAGACCAGATACTGTAGTTAGAAGACGACGTAGTATTTCAATTAAGTTCGGTTGTAATAGGTTTAAACACTTTTGTATAAGCCAGTAAAGATGGTGTAAGTTAATACCTAGTTCTGAAAGATGTTAGTCGACATTAGTGAGTAAGGTTATGGTTGATTTTTGAATATATATATATATATATATGTATGTATGTATATATAAAAGTTTAATAGTTTAACTTGATTTGGTATAGTAGTGGTATTTAGCCTTAGCATTCACAGTGAGTGTGGGTGTCGCGGTAGCACCACGGGTTGTGTAGTCAGACTTCCGCTGTATTGTTAAAAAGAAAACAAATGCTAGGAAAAGTGGGGTGTTACAATTACTTCGTTGCTCTAACTCGGTCTTTCATTCCCGACCTAACCCACTTATCAATTTTACCTATTACGCGTTATATTAAGAGAATTTGTCAATTCGAATCTGAAACGAATATAAACCCTAACTTCATTTTTCCCAGAATCGAGTTTACAGTATAATGCGTGATAGCTCGTATAATTGGCACCGTTAGAACCGATTTAATTTCGAATCCAAAGAAACAAAAATCAGCAGATTTGGTTCGGTATATTGGTAGAAATTGATGATTTCCCCACGCGACAATCGGGTTGGTTAGCTGAAGAACTCGAGTAATATGGGCCGTCCGATCGTGGGTTATAGGAACGGACGGCCGAGATTAAAACGTGGAAGTTTTAGTTGTAGTTAGTAGTATTAATTCCAGATTAATACCCTATCTTGTTGGATTTATTTAGTGGTCTTCCCTAATGTATTTTGACTTGAAATTTTAACCATAGATTCTTATAAAATCTAGTTTATTTTGATGTAAATTATTATGGGTTTTGAGTTTTTAAACATAAGTTATAATTTTTGTAAGTTCTGAGTATTATGGAATTATTTAGATAATTAAGAAAGATATTTTTATGAAATTAAAATTTTATAATATGTTTAAAATATCATAGTTACTATATATTAAATTTGGGAATTTTTAGACAAGAGTAAATGGGTCAAAAGAAATTGTGTTTATGAATTTTCATAAGTTATCTTATAATATATGGTTTTTAATGTGACGAAAATAAAAGTATTACTCGTTAATAAACTTTATAGGTTGAAAAGAATATATGAAGACTAAACTAACATGTAATACAGAATGTTAATCAATATTTTGGGTATAAACTTTTAGGAGAGATAAAAAATATATATACATATATTTATATATAAAAGAAACCAATACTAACTTAGGTTAAATCAAGGAATTAAATTAATCTACATTTATATTAATTATATAATATAGGAGTAAATATACTTAATTGAAACTAAGGAAAATACTTTATTTTATAAACCATATATTGGATGTAGATATGTGTAAAAGTTCATATAAATAATTAAATGCAATAAAACTACATAAAGAATGTCTTGAATAAATCCTAGTATATATATAATAGATAAATAAAAGAAATAAAATACCTTATAGAAAATAGAATATGAAGGAATTTATAAGTTAAACTAAACCTATTCATAATACTATTAAAAGAGTATTATATGAGGTGGTATTAAATTATGATTATGAAATTAAGCTTAAAGAGTTACTTTTGAATTTATAAGATTTATATAAACCATGTTAAAATACATATATAATATTATTTGTCAATGACCAGATTGTAATTCAATAATTGGGTTAAGTAATTAATGAGTTAAGACTTGGGAATTGAAATACCCCGTAATTAAAAATAGTGATTAATTAGGCTAATAAGGATTTTAGAGGCTTAATTACATCTAAATAAACATGAGGGAATAAATCCCGACGAAAACGGATCCTTAAAATGGGTTAAAAGCATAAACAAACCTTAAAGCGCGCTTTTCGAGGAAACCGGGAAAATACGACTTAAAGCGGGTCAAATAGACTCGTAATGATTTTGGTCAACCAAATAGTCATTAATAAACATTAATGAAGGTTAAGAACCAATAAAATCAATTAAACGAGAAAATTCTGAAAAACGGGTTCCGGTTAGTAAAAATTGTAAAAACGAGAAGTTGTGGGGTGTAAACTGTAATAAAGCAAAACTAATGTGTTTAATTTTGCAAATAAAAAAGTAAAATCTGTGTGTGTGTAAATTGGGGGCTGATTCCCTCCTCTCTCTCACTCTCTTAATTCTCCTCTTATTTGCTAAAGGACAAATAAATAAGTAAAAAGCAAAAGTGGACTCTCTCTCCTCACAACTCACCCCTCTCTCACGTGAAGCACACACACTCTCTCTCTCTCTCTCTCTCTCTCTCTCTCTTTTCTTCTTCTTCTTCCCCAAGCCTCCATGGCGATTTGTTAAAGCTCTCACCATCCCCTCTTTCTCTTCCATTTTTAGAGACCAAATCAACTCCAAATCTCATAAAAATCACACCATTGTAATCCCCTTGTCAAGGAGAGCACATCCCTCTTTCCAAAAATTGAAAACACCCACTTTCATCTCTATGGGTATTCACCATTTGAAGGTTTGAGTCCACCATTAGAAGCTCCTCCTTCACCTTGTTACTTTGAAGTAAAAAAAAATCCGAAAATCTCCCATTTCTAGCTCTCATTTGCATTATAAAAATTTCCAGATTTTGGATGCTGTGTGCCTTGTGCTCCAGCCAATTTTGGCTTCTCCATTGGGATAGAAATCTTACTCTCTTGCGAACCAAGGACCTCACTCATTGGCTGGAAGGTAATACCTATTCCTAAACCCTAAAAATATGGTTTAAGCTTTTGAAATACCCCAAACCTAAGTATGCTAAGTAAACATCAAGTTATGATGTAATAAGGCTAAAACATGCCTTAGAAACATTGGTAGACAATTTAAACCAAGGAAAACACCAGAAAATGCCACAAGGGCAGTTTAAGCAAAAATGTGCTCTAAGCTTGGAGTAACTTTGATTAGCACCCAAATACCATTCCAAGACCTTATTAACATGCTAATGGACATGTTAAATCAATTACCAAAGAAAACCAAGATCAAAAACAAGCTTAAACACAAATTATGCTTTAAGGACTCTTAAAGCACATTTTTGAAACATTGTCTTAGAAATGGGTTTGGAGTGGCTAAATGCCCATGATTTCACCTTAATCAACATTTGTACTAATTAGTATCACATTAGGAAGCCTAAATCAATGAGAAACCAAAAATTTCACAAATTTGTGCACTAATTATGAATAGTACCCAAATAGTGCCCAAAATAAGTCAAAAGACTTTCTTAAGTGGTCAATGGTCAAACAACACCTAAATATCTAAGTAAATGAGATGGGGACAGTTTTAAGTGTGGCGAGTCACCATAGAGAGCCAGCAAAGTAAGGAAAGAGGTGTGAAAGTGAGTAAACTCACTTTTTGCTTTAAAATGACAGAGTATCTTATACTAGCCTACCTCTCTCCTCTCTTCTTCATTTCTTTCTTCTTCCACCGATTTTTCTTCCTATTCCCTGCTCCAAAACCGTGAGAGCACTAGGCATGGCACCTCCATATTCAATTACTCACCAAACAATCATTTTAGCTTCAAATAAAAAACTAAGCTTAGATTATTCTTAGTTGGAGCAAGACCTTCCTTTCTATGTTTTCAAATCCTTCAAAGGTCAAGTTTGGTGCCATTGATGGAGGAAAATCAAGTTTGAAGAGCTCCTTTGGTTCTCCATTCATCCAAGGTAATGAAACTGAAAGAAAAATCAACTTTCTTTCATTTTTTCTTCACGACCCGGGGGTTTTGTTTTACTCCTTGAACTTGCTTTTTTGGATCACCAAGGACTAGTGGAGGTCCTCTTTGATTCATAACCAAGTCTATCTTGAGACTTCAAAGGTAATCAACCACTTTTAAGCTTTAAAACACACATTTTGACCTAAGAATGAGTTCTATGGGTTTAGGCATATTGCTTAGTGCTCATTAGATTATTTGAATGTGAATTAGAACATTGGAAAGGGAATTAAAGTTCATTGCCGAAAGTCAAGCAAGAAAATCCAAGGAGGAAAGTGTGAAAAGCTTGGAAAAACAAGGTAAATGTTTTACCTAATGGTGGTTTAAGGTTTTAAGGGTTGAGGTTTAGATAAGTACTAATATAGCTTAAAGCTTACATTATGATGGGCTATATAACCTAGGAAAAAGAATTTGAACAAGCTTGTGAACTTGTGACTAAGGAGCCAATGGGAAATGAGTTAGTAAGATAAGCTTAAGATGGATTTTAAGAGCATTATAACAACTATGAGATTGATGGGTGTAATTACAGGTTGAAAGCTATTATATGTGGGAAATTTAGTGTTCAAATTCATGTCATTTAAGGGCCTAAAAGCCATGTTATTTAAGAGCCTTAGTGCTATGCAATTTAAGATTATTGCACTATATTGAGTTTGTTATGAATAGGTTGATTTGGGTGAGAAAAATGATGAGAAAAGGTTTGATGTGTGTGAGATGATTGAATGAGAAAAACCATGCATATGGGCATGATAATATACTAGAGAAGTTATGGCAAAATTTGAGTAGAAAACAAAGTGTTTAAGTGGTCGTTGAGAATTAAAATGACCTAGGATTTACTAGGAGTCATTAAAGAAAATTTGAGTGGAAATGAGTTAACAAAGGTATTCTTGAGGATTAGAATGACCTAGAGTTGTCTAGGAGGAATTAGAGGTTAGGTGGGTGTATTAAACACACCAAACTCATGGTATGAGGAATGTTAAGACTTGTGCAAAAATCTAGAAGAAATGATGTATAATGTTTTAAGATGATTTAGGTATGAAGTAGAGAATATAACAATGAGAATTTTGGGGATGCTGGTGTAAGTGGGGAAGATGCTAGTGGTGGATTAATAAGGTTATAGTTTGGGTGGTAATGAGTGGACTTGGGTGATGGAAGTGAAAAACTATAAGAGAATGTAGTAAGTTGTCAAGGGGATGACTAGGAATGTATAAGAGTGTATGATCATGAGAATGATGAGTAAATTGAGTATATATAGGAGATGGAAGTGTCTAAGGATGGTGTAGCATGGTCAAGGTAAATGAAGAACAATGCTAAGGTGTTAAGAGGATGGAAAGGAATGTATAGGTATGTTCAAGTTAGGAGTAAAAAGTAACAAATGGAAAGGAGAGAAAATTGTGCATGGAGATGCAAGATAACCTTGGGAAGTTTGAGTAAAGGAAATGTGGGATGCATAATGATGCTATAGGAGTAGTTAAGATGGTTATGAAGAAACATTTTGGTTAGTTAAGGTCTTAGGAAAAATTACAAGTTGGAAGTGTATGGAATCAAGTGTTAAGTGTTAAGAATTTGAGTAAATGTTAAAGGAGTTTGTTGGATGATTTAAGAGGGGATTAAGGTGCCAAAAGGATGTTTAAACATGTGGGGAAACATGTGGAATGATTAGGAAAAGGTTGGGGTGAATTTGGAGTGAAATAATCAATTAAAAAAAAGTTTCTGGTTTCCACCTACCTTAGGACCAACCTTGGCAAGGTAGGTTGGGCCCAGAATACCATCCAGGAAGCTATCTGACTTCGACCTACCTTAGGACCGACCTTGGCAAGGTCTGGCGGGCTAAATTTTTGTCGACAGGAATGTTTCTGGTTCCGACCGACCTTGGGACCTACCCTGCAAGGTCGGTCGGCCCTTATATAAAAAAAATTTAAAAAATTTAAATTTTAAGGATGTTAAGTGGTATTAGGGGTATGCCATTAAGAGGGTAATGATGATTAGAAAGACAGTGATATAAGGACTTAAGGGATTAAGTTAAGTTAAGGATTTAAGTGTTTAAGGTTATGTTTATAAGAACTTAAGTGATATTGGATGGGGAGTCATTAATGGCTAAGTAAGTTAAGTAACATGGAAGTAATTAACGACCTAATTGGATGAATGTTTTAGGACTTGAGAATTGGACTCCGGAGGAAAGTAAGCAACCAAACAACCGACGGTGTACGGTATGGTTTTCTTGTAGCCTGCTTGCTAACGAGGTGTCCCTCGGCTTGTGTGCTATTTGTTTATGTGTGCCCACTAAACAAGATAAAGCATGCAACCGTAATATTATGTTTGTTGTGTCATTGTGATGCACTAACACAACTTTACCTTGAGTACTTACTAACAATGTTTAGTAAAGAATTGTGTGAGAATAAGGAAGCACCCCCTAATATTTGTTTATTAGTAACCGGAAGAGGTTAACTAACAAGCATTGACCTTGAGACTTCCACTAACTGGAACTTGGAGGGGAGTGAGGAATCCGGTATAGTACCGGCACATGTGTATTAGGGGAGGTCGGGATCCTTATCATCCCGACTTCCAAATATGACTTGTCTTCGGACTCGTCGCCTGGAGTCGACATAAAGACTCTGTTACCTCGATTTCTGTTCAAGGTGGGAGGCATTACTAAGGAGGTGTGGTGGAATCTACCTAAATCCCAACTAATTCTAACAAATATTGTTTATGTAAGCCAATGGAGCCGATAACTCATTGGTTAGGGTTACTTGACCTGACAAGATAAACAATGAATTAAGGAACAACCATTCTAATTAAAGAACGGTTGTCTTAATTGAGATAAGATTTAAGATAAGATTTAAGATAAGATCTGAGATAAGGTTGAGATAAGATTTGAGATAAAGTACAACCAATTCTAATTAAAGAACGGTTGGTACATTGAGTCTGAGATAAGGATTAAGATTGAGATAAGTTAAGAATGGACTGAGATTAAGGGATATCATAATTTAAAGAGTTAAATGATTAACTCACTAACTAATGGAAGGCTTTTAAGTCGTTCATTGTGCTTGAACTCTGATTGTTCATATGTGGCTAGTTGTTTATTGCACTTCTTATTTATATTGTGCATCTAATCAACTTCTTGCCATCGACAATTAGTCATCGTAGCCCCGTTAGTTTGGGGGCTATAAGAGAATTGTACCAGCAAAGGTGCTGACCCCCTCGGGGGCTATTGTTTATGTTTTGCAAGTGGACGACAGAAGACGACCGTCCTAAGAGTAGGATCGGGTAGACGTATTACGGGTTTAAGTGTGACCTACGAGTTGTGCATGTACTCTCGTATGGTAATTTGTGTTAGTAAGTTGTATAGTTTGTAAGGAGATTGTAAGATTGTTATGTAATTGGTTAAGGCTTGTAAGTACTAATGTTCGGTATATTCAGGTCCATTAGACCGTAGCTATATCTTGGAGATTTTTGTATGCCTAGTTGGTCACGTGGGTGACTAACGACGGTAACACCAAATGTTGTAAGAAATCCGCTGCAAAGTTAATATAAGTGATTGAAGGTTTATGAGATAAGTAAGGCTTTATGAATTGGGTGTTACAAAAAGTGGTATCAGAGTGTAGTTACGCTCTGATGACAGAAATTACCGAACTTAGGAGGATACCGAGTTAGAGCTTGAGTTATGGGTTAAGGTTTAATACCCCGGATCTAAAAATCGTGATTAAATTACTCTAATATGATTATTAAAGGCCTAATGGTGCCTAAAGAATATTGGTAAGGGAAATAAAACCAAAAGAAAAGAGAAAATGCGTAAAACGTGAAAAACGCTAAAATGCGCATTAAATTTAAATAAGAGATATAAGATCTCATAAGGGTCCGAGATGGATTCCTAAGGCTTAGTTAGGCCTAATTAGTATGCGGGAGTGATTCCCGAAGAAAATGGATCCAAATAATGGATTAAAACGCCAACGGAGTTTTAAAGCACGTTTTTCGAGGAAACTCGAAAACGTGACTTTAATTGGTCAAACGGACCCGTAAAAATTATAGTTGATTAAATAACTATAATTAAGTATTGATGGAAGCTTAATAACCATTAAAATTAAAGAAACGAGAAAAATCCGAAAAACGGGCCCGGTTAGTGAATAGTGCCAAACCGGGTAAAAAATGAGCGTTTTCTGTAAAAGACGAAAAACGCCCCAGCTTAATTAGCTAGTGGGGGTCGGTTTATTAATAGTGGCAGCCTCCCCCTCTCTTTCTTATTAGTTAGAAAATAAAGGAAGAAAAGAAAAGTAAAAAGTAAAAAGAGAATAGTATAAGTGACTTAAGTCACTCTCTCACCTCTTCTTTTCTCCTCACTCACGATTTCCCTCCTTCCAAATCGAGCTCCTTCTTCCTTTGCCTCTGTAAATGGCGATTTCAAGATTAAGCAAGCAGCCCACCTTCAATCTCCTCTAACTTGCTCATTTCTTCACCGAATCGCACAAAAATGCTACCGTTAGATTCGTATCGACAAGTGCTTCGTTTTCCACCCAACAAAATCTTGATACCTCCACCTTCACTTCCATGGGTTTTGGACCTTTTGGAGCTTAAAGAAGTTTTCTTGAGTCTCCATCATCTTCTTGATACTCCAAGGTAAAAAGAAAGTCAAAAGCTCTTCATTTCTAGCTAGTTCTTCCAATTTTGGAAAATTCCTTCACGTTGAAATTTTCCCCATGTCCAGCCGGTTCTTCTTGCTTTTGAGGAATGGAGGGACTTCATCATTTTGATTGCCTAAGCTTTACATTTGGACATTTGAAGGTAATCTCTAAGCTAAACCCTAAAAACTAGCTCTAGTAATACTAGTTTTTGTGAGGGAAGAATTGAATTAATAAGCTTAATATGTGTGTGTGGGGATGTGATTGTAGATGGCAATCTAGACCCCCCTTGTGTGTTGTGAAAACAAGAAAAGAAAGAGAGAGCAAGAGAAAGAGGAAGAAGAGGAAGAAAACCGAAAACAAACAAGGTAAAGCTCACCTTGTGTGGATTTTATTTGACTTGTAAAACAGATTTGGGAATTGATTTAATGCTCTTGAATTTATGTAGTCTTGATACTACATCATTGAGTGGAATGAGAATTTTATATGTGGTTTGAGTGTGGGAAATAAGCTTGAGTCTAAATTAGTACATATGTGTGATCAAGTGGGAATTTAATGTAGTTGTTGGTGCTTGATTAAACAGGGGTGAAGAGTATGTTTATGAGTTGATTTGAATGTGGTGAATATGCTAAAGAAGTAGGCAAGTGCTGTCAAAAATTCTAGGGAAGTATGGACTTGAGTGTTTTATAAAAAGGAAGAAACTAGGTGTGCTTAAGAGTGTTAAGTGAGTAGTAATGGTTTGGAAAACCAAGCTATGGAGAAGAGTGTATTGGGAGTAAAAATAATGTCATTTGAGTGCTAAGAATGACATTGGTGGGGGAAGCTTCAATGGTATAATGATGAAACCAAAATCTGTTACAAGAGTATTAGAAAACAAGAAAACCAAGTTATGAAATATAAGTGAATTGGAGTGAATTAAGCATGGCTTAGTGAGTGGACTTGGTGACTAGTTTAAGGTGGTTTAGATGAGTAATTAGGTGCTAAAACATGAGGATTATAGTTGGTGAAGATTGGGTAATCAATGAGCTAAGAGAGGACCTTGAACAGAGTTAGAAACTGTCAAATTTGTAAAATCTGTAGTAGGGTCCGGGACCTAGTCCATGGACAAAGTCCCAGACCACCCCCTGTTTTCATACCGAGAGTTCAATGCCCACTTTGGTCCGGGACTTAAGATGAGGAGAAGGTCCCGGACCACCCCATTAATTTAGGCCGAGAGTGCAGTCGGTGTTTGGTCCGGGACTTGGGATAGGGACAAGGTCCCGGACCAGTGTTGAATTCCACCCAAGAGTTACGATGAGTATTGGTCCGAGACTTAGGGTAAGGACCAAGTCCCGGACCACCCCTAGAAACCTACAGAGAGTATTTTTAAGGCTTTAAATGGTGGGGGTTTAAGTGTTAATGATGTTATAAGATGTTAAGGCCTTGTTTGGTGACATGTAATGGCCCTAGGAAGTGTAAGAAAGTGTTAGAAGTGATTGAGAAGTGAGAACTCAAATTAACTAGAGTAAAACCGAGTTAACAGGATAACGGGGTAAGTACAGGAGTAGCACTTTATTATGTACTGTACGAGCCTAGTATTAATAATAATGTTTGAAACATTATCAGAGAATCGTGCGTGACCCGAGCATGGTGATATGACACGGTAAAAGTAAAAACCCCGGTGAAAGGTATGATTTTCTCATACTCCGCGTGCTAACCGAGTTACGTTGATTTGTGTGTTTGTGTGCCGGCTTAATCAAGATTAAAGCATGAAAATAATCCCTTGTTTGATTATGTATGCCTTGTTGTATGTTGAATGAGCTAACATACTTGTATGCCGGTGTGGTCTAACATAGTGAATGGACCGACTCGTAGTGAGTAACGTTTGGCTAGAGACCCATAGATCGGGTCGACGCATATGATAACGAAAACGTGCAAACACACAAACTATCCATTAAAGTATAACGATAACGCAAACATATGAACTCCCTAGAATATAAGGAGAAGTACGGGTTGAGTAAATACCCGATAAGGGTTAGAAAACCACATTGAAACAATCCACGAAACAAATGAGAGTGGAAAGATAAGTGAGCCTCCTTCAAGAGGATTTAAGATAGTTCGAAGATGTGAACTAGTGAAAAAGGTAAAAGAGACCTGAGGGATTAGTAACTCCCTTGAGACATGGTCGACCTCCTATATGAGGATTTTACCTGATATATGTAAATAACCGAAAGTATGAGTAAAGTAAATATATGGGTAACTCTTAAAACCTAAGATTAACCAAACTTAATTAATGTTTCCAAGGTCATTAGAAACATCGAGAGTGATGCTTCTAGACTGATATACATAATATTATTATAACTCCGAGAGAGGAGTGTATGGGAATGTAAGTAGTCCGAGAGTAGTTGGGCCTAAGTAAAAGAGTTAGGAACTAAGAGAGAGTTCCGTGAGCTAGTTGAACCTTCCCACCATGCTAGACCCAGAGTAGGGTCGAAACCGGGGAAGTAAGACTATGCAAGAGAGCCATGAGTTTTGGCCTATGTATGTATTAAGAGTAACAAGCGTGACGTAGGAGACCTGTAGCGTCTCGAGAATCTACATGAGCTTGAGTATAATTAACCCAAGAGTGTGGGTGAGATAATGAGTATAAATAACCCAAGAGTGTGGGTTAGTTAATGAGTATAAGTAACCCGAGAGAATGGGTGAGTATAGTACATGTAGCCCAAGAGAATGGGTGTGTACATGAATAAGTAACCCGAGAGAGCGGGTGAGATATCGAACGAGTAAACAAGGCATAGTGAGGCATAACCCTCAAGGCCTAAGAGTAAACTGATACAACTAACAACCTTGTTATGTTAGTTAGGAATTGTGTTCCGTGATTGGATGTAGATTCCTTGAGCATTACATGTACTTATTGTATTGCTATGATGCATGTTGTTTGACTAAAATGAACTCCATGTATAACCGACAAAAGTAGTCGGCGTACCCCGGTTAGCGCTCGGGGTATGCGAATTTCATATGCAGCGTTAAGCTGAGCCCCTAGGGGCGATGTTTTTATTTTACAGGTACACCGAAGATGTTACCGTTCGAGAGTAGGACGGGGTCGGTGGATTGCATGGGTAGTTAGATTTAATTACTTATGTATTGAAAGAGGTGTAAGACCGAATATGTTGTCGGCATCCATATATTGTAGACTCGGTATAGTAAAGAAGTGAGTTGGGTATTGTAATTGTATTGTGTACTCGGTTGTTCCAGTTCATCAGACCGCTACGGTATGTAAGAAAGGCCTGGTTAGCCACATGGGTGGCTAACGGCGTTGTTTCACCCCTCGTTGTAATTAGAGTTCCGCTGCGTGAGTAGGAGTAATTAATAACTGTTTAAGAGGTAATGACGAGATTAACAGTTGGGGTGTTACAAAAATGGTATCAGAGCGAAGTATCGCTCTAATGACTGGAAATACCGAGCTTAGGAGATACCGAGTTAGAAATTAGAGACTTAGGGCTATGGGTTGAGTGGTAGCGTGAGAGATGCGCTTGTTAGGAACTTCCAGTATGAACTGGATACCTACAATACTAGACCCGCCCTCCACAATCCCCGTATTAAAAGCTTGGGAAAGAACGCCAAAGAGACGGGAAACCCGATCTGGCACTTAATTATTATTTCGATTTGAACCAGAACCCGTCATGCGGTAGATCCTGAGAACTGGAAACCCCGGAGACAGATCCCGCTGGAACGACAATAACCGCACACAATGGCGGGAGGTCGAGAAATCCTAATCCAAGGAGACCGAAATCTGTGGCAGCTTGGGGCGACATGCTTAGCAGTCGCGAGTACCCAGCTGGCTGAGCAACAGCAAGAAGAATGCACCAACCGTGCAACAAGACGGACTCATGAGAATTAATGAGAACCGGGACACATGTCTACGGACCGCCATAGTTAACTAATACCCCCAATGGTATACGTATTGACTAAGAATCTAGTCAAAGGTAGGTGCACCCGCCCTGCCACACCCAAAGAGGTTGCAATACTTAACTGATATAGCTTAGACAGCTACAAGCATAATTACGGGATATACCCGAATAGGACTACTGAAGTAGAGCCTGAATGACTTAAACCTCGGTAACCATAGTGAAGACGTGGGAACGAGCAACGAGGTAGATCATGGAACTAAATAATTAAGGAACTCCGAGAGTGGAGAAGCACCTAAATGAATGACAGTCATGTCAAAATGAATATGAAGCAGCTCCAAGGAGTAGTTATCCAACTAAAGGATCAAGGAAGAGCCGACAAGGCTACCTAATACAATGTGAGCAATACCGTGACCGGTATGAGTTAACCTAAAAACCGCCTGTACCGCACACTTGCCACGGCAAGTGCAGTATTAGCGGGACTAATAAGAAGAGCTTTGACAAGCGACCAATACTTAGTAAGTACCAAATTGGCGAGAGAAGCCAATATGGCAAGACAACCTTAAGAACTATGAAACAAAACCTTGAGAAGGCCTAATGGCCTGATCACTGTATGAAGAACATACCAGTCTGCAAGAAGTCAGACTCGGTAAGAAGTAACCGGCATTGAGATGCCGTGGAGATTTTATTTTCAACTCAAAATTTTCTTTCAAACATAGAATTTTCCAAAAACCCCCAATTTTTTTTAAAAAACCAAACCAGAGAACCACGGTAAGTTATCATAGGACGATATAAGAGGAGTTGGCAACAGAATACTTCACTTAGGTGTGTGACCGACACTACGGTGTACTAAATGAGACAAGGAACAACCGCACTCCGAAGGAGCTTGCGGGCCTGACAGACCAGTTATGAGTTAGTCGGGTAAGTGGTAACGTATCAATAAGATACTCCATGTATGTATACAAGTAGAGTACGGAACACGGGAAGTAGCCCACTCCATACTACGGACGAAAGAGCAAATTCAAACCAAGACAGTTAGACACCTCGAATGATCGAAGAACACAAGGAAGCTTACCAAGATAAGGGAGTCAAGAACCCAGTAAGATGACGGATCTAAGAATATAGCATAGGGAAGTGCGAGAAGCACAGAGTATTAGGTATAGACATTGGATATGTCTTAGGAAATACATAATGACTGGAATGAATACCAATGTAAGCAATATGGCGAAAGCTTAAAAAGAACATATTAATGTTCAATAACGGGATAGAGTTCCCACAGTATACTTTACTGAAGAGAATGACAACCTGACCAAGAAGGTAAAGGAAAAGTACCAAGGATCTACCCAATAATGGGAGACATTACAACCCTAAACGGGATAGTCAAGTATATAACCGCAAGACGGAGTAAGGAACTGAATATACCCATGAATTCAGGCCAGATGAGATGGCAAAACTCGGTAACACCCAGGAGCAATCCGAGAAGGGTGTCGGAGTCAACAGTAGTTGAACGAAACATCGTGTTGAGAACACAAGTGTTAAAGCAAACACTCGGGTAGAACCCGAAGGGATCCCTCGTAACAAGGGATACCCTAAATTGCCAGAGGGCATGAATTAATAGCAAAGTACAAAAGGGCCTTCCGGGTACGGAGGTGTGGTGAGACAACCATGTCAAGAGCCCAGTAATATCTTCCAAACCATTTAATGGCATACGGAGAAGGAGAAACCTGCTTGAGCAGCCCGCATAGAGCGTGGCGAGGCAATGTGGCTAGTAAGCCAGTAAAAC
This sequence comes from Limonium bicolor, assembly GCA_023374045.1. Taxonomy (NCBI): domain Eukaryota; kingdom Viridiplantae; phylum Streptophyta; class Magnoliopsida; order Caryophyllales; family Plumbaginaceae; genus Limonium; species Limonium bicolor. The sequence continues at coordinate 6,881,302 of CM041780.1, forward strand.
CAACTACAATACGTAGATTCAAACGTTGCAAAACAAATGCATAAAGGCATAAGAGTTATTGTGGAGCACGAACCACTACCTTAGAGTGGGGACACCACTTGTTATTGTGGAGCCTATGGAGCGGTAATTGCGTGAATCTTCTAGAGAAAGGCTACCACCCATGAATGTAATGTGAAACCGCTAGAGCGGTGTAGTCAAACTTGAGCATGTGTTTATTGCCAAGGAGTAATACGAACAGAGATAGTATGTAAGAAGGCTTTGATAGCAGTGGAAAGAAACCGAGAGAGTAATCGGATTAGTAGTAAACACTGTATGTGTGCAGTATGAATTGTAGAGTAAACGATGCGCAGTAAGCGTAAAGAGTTGGGAGTAATATATTTTATTGAGCCAAGTGAATGGCAAGCCATAGTATAAATGGCGGGAGCACATAAGCGGAAGCTAAAGTAGTAGCGGATGCCATATAAGCGAATGTTGTAATGAGTAGAGCATGATACGCAGTAACAGATAATGATACGGAGCTAATGAGAAAATGTGGTAAAGGAGACATAATCATTCCTAACCCATGAGAGATTTACTGTCATGGGTTTACGCTTCTGCACTCTGTACGACTGAGTGTTTTGGTATTGCACTTGTACGGTAATGATCGAGTGGGAGGGTCAGGAATTGAGAGATGTCAACGAAGCCTGTTAAGTGAGAATCTAGAGAGATAACCGTGCGGCCTTTGGCCAAAGAATGTGGGCTGTAACCCACAGGTCCCAGGACCGATGAATGGCTAATGCAGAGTAGTATGAGGAGGAATTCTTGTACAGAAACAAGTAAACAAACGTAATTCAGAAGCAACTGTTAATCGAGGAAGCACTGCATATTAAGTAGTAGTCTGACCTCAACCGACAACAAGTCAGGAAAAGTAAGTGAATAATCACAAAGGTATACAGTGTTATATGAAATAGATTTCTAAAGAATTGGAGAGAAAATCTATAACTCATCGAATCTGCATATGGTAAGAGATACCTAGCGACGATTGAGAAACCTTTAATCCCAAGTCAAAAAGGGAGAAAAGGGAGTGGATAATACATTAAGAATATAAAAAGGGCGAGTTAAGCTCTGGCTATCAGGTCACGCAGCAAAAGCTAGTGGACCGTAATTCAAAGGTTAAGTATACCTAGTAAATATGAGTAAATGGCTCATCATAAACGCCTAGAAGCCTTAGAGGCTAGAACCGAACCCGGTTATGAGTTAATTAACCGCATCGAAGTTAAAGTACTTCATGATGCCCTTGTTAGTAAACCAATGTTTAGTGATAACATATGGTCGATTACGCGGGCGTAACCACTTTTAAGGGGGGTAGGGCGAGAAACCGCTTAGTGTATGTTTTACGTATAGGTTCGTAAACTACTATGTGCATGGCACAAACGAAATTAATTTCATGATTGGAACTCATGTTACATAAACATGTGTATCCATTCATAGTGTAAGTATGAGTATTGTGCATGAGAGATGCGAGTAATGTGTATACGATAAACATGAAAAGAGGAGTAGAGAAACTCCTAGGGAGTGATAATCCCTATAGTATATGTCTATTGAGATTAGACATGAGTTATGATGAGTATGAATCGGTATGGAACCGATATGTAACCTTGTAGGGAGTGAGTTCCCTAGGTGATTTTATTTGAGAATGATTGATGGAGTGAGTTCCATCCCTTGGAGTTGTATGTTGTGTGTTTCAATTAAGTAATAAATGATGAAATGAGCCTCGAGTAGTGAATGCCTAGGTAAGTACATGGAGTAAGTTTAGAATGAGGAATGACCTAAGCACTAGGAACTAGAGATTAATTGAAATGAATTGCTTCATAAGTATGACTAGAAAGAGTTAAAGATAGAAAACGAGAATGTTTGACTATCTGATTGTTTGAAACTGACGTGGGAGGTGGAACTTGATCTGCTAGCGATCAAGGGAAACCGAACACAAATTGGAGTGGAAGGATAGTTCAACACTGATGCTGATCACATCAAGGTTGGATGATTCTCGAAGCTCCCTATAAGTGGTCACAAGTAATCACGCTAAGAAAAGATGCAGCTACCATAAATTTGATTTGGAGTTGTGTGATGTTTTAAAAACAATTTCCAAACAGAATTTGAAAAGGAATTTCTTCAAGTATGAAGATGGAAATGAAAACTGGTTTTTAAACTGCTATCACCCGCCGATAGCTACGGCCTTAAGTCTTGATGACCGGTAGAACGGTGGGCGTGTATTAGTTTTGAAACCATTGCACCGTACGTGCGGTGGTCCTAAGTGACCTGTTGGGGCGGTGACAATGTGTGATTTTTCCAAAGGCAGCGGGACGGGGAGAGTACCCTGAGACGATTCCGTGTTGAGTGAGTCAACCAGAGTGCTGGAGGATATGTATATGTGTAACGTTTTGATCAGAACCGAAGGGACCGTGGGCCAGAGAGAGTAAGTGCCCATTTGTCATGAAACAGCCGTGGACCAGAGAGCGTAAGAGTCCAACGTGACCGGTACCTGAGGGATCAGTAGTATATTACTCAATATGGATTCAAGGACTGTAGTGCCTTCTTGTCTTCGGACCGATTCCATGGAGAGAGTAAAAAGAGTATTTTTGGTTGCTATACATGCTGTGTTATGTGTGTGGTTTGTGTAGTGTGAAATGAGACTGACTTGTGGAGTCTGTAAGGTTATACATGTATTATAACCTTGGCATAGCGTGCCCATGAGAGTAACGATATAAGATTCACCAACTTTGAGGACAAAGTTCCTAAGGGGGGCAGATTTTAATACCCCGGATCTAAAAATCGTGATTAAATTACTCTAATATGATTATTAAAGGCCTAATGGTGCCTAAAGAATATTGGTAAGGGAAATAAAACCAAAAGAAAAGAGAAAATGCGTAAAACGCGAAAAACGCTAAAATGCGCATTAAATTTAAATAAGAGATATAAGATCTCATAAGGGTCCGAGATGGATTCCTAAGGCTTAGTTAGGCCTAATTAGTATGCGGGAGTGATTCCCGAAGAAAACGGATCCAAATAATGGATTAAAACGCCAACGAAGTTTTAAAGCACGTTTTTCGAGGAAACCCGAAAACGTGACTTTAATTGGTCAAACGGACCCGTAAAAATTATAGTTGATTAAATAACTATAATTAAGTATTGATGGAAGCTTAATAACCATTAAAATTAAAGAAACGAGAAAAATCCGAAAAACGGGCCCGGTTAGTGAATAGTGCCAAGCCGGGTAAAATAATGAGTGTTTTCTGTAAAAGACGAAAAACGCCCCAGCTTAATTAGCTAGTGGGGGTCGGTTTATTAATAGTGGCAGCCTCCCCCTCTCTTGCTTATTAGTTAGAAAATAAAGGAAGAAAAGAAAAGTAAAAAGTAAAAAGAGAATAGTATAAGTGACTTAAGTCACTCTCTCACCTCTTCTTTTCTCCTCACTCACGATTTCCCTCCTTCCAAATCGAGCTCCTTCTTCCTTTGCCTCTGTAAATGGCGATTTCAATATTAAGCAAGCAGCCCACCTTCAATCTCCTCTAACTTGCTCATTTCTTCACCGAATCGCACAAAAATGCTACCGTTAGATTCGTATCGACAAGGGCTTCGTTTTCCACCCAACAAAATCTTGATTCCTCCACCTTCACTTCCATGGGTGTTGGACCTTTTGGAGCTTAAAGAAGTGTTCTTGAGTCTCCATCATCTTCTTGATACTCCAATGTAAAAAGAAAGTCAAAAGCTCTTCATTTCTAGCTAGTTCTTCCAATTTTGGAAAATTCCTTCACGTTGAAATTTTCCCCATGTCCAGCCGGTTCTTCTTGCTTTTGAGGAATGGAGGGACTTCATCATTTTGATTGCCTAAGCTTTACATTTGCACATTTGAAGGTAATCTCTAAGCTAAACCCTAAAAACTAGCTCTAGTAATACTAGTTTTTGTGAGGGAAGAATTGAATTAATAAGCTTAATGTGTGCGTGTGGGGATGTGATTGTAGATGGCAATCTAGACCCCCCTTGTGTGTTGTGAAAACAAGAAAAGAAAGAGAGAGCAAGAGAAAGAGGAAGAAGAGGAAGAAAACCGAAAACAAACAAGGTAAAGCTCACCTTGTGTGGATTTTATTTGACTTGTAAAACATATTTGGGAATTGATTTAATGCTCTTGAATTTGTGTAGTCTTGATACTACATCATTGAGTGGAATGAGAATTTTATATGTGGTTTGAGTGTGGGAAATAAGCTTGAGTCTAAACTAGTACATATGTGTGATCAAGTGGGAATTTAATAGTTGTTGGTGCTTGATTAAACAGGGGTGAAGAGTATGTTTGAGTTGATTTGAATGTGGTGAATATGCTAAAGAAGTAGGCAAGTGCTGTCAAAAATTCCTAGGGAAGTATGGACTTGAGCGTTTTATACAAAGGAAGAAACTAGGTGTGCTTAAGAGTGTTAAGTGAGTAGTAATGGTTTGGAAAACCAAGCTATGGAGAAGAGTGTTGGGAGTAAAAATAATGTCATTTGAGTGCTAAGAATGACATTGGTGGGGAAGCTTGAATGGTATAATGATGAAACCAAAATCTGTTACAAGAGTATTAGAAAACAAGAAACCAAGTTATGAAATATAAGTGAATTGGAGTGAATTAAGCATGGCTTAGTGAGTGGACTTGGTGACTAGTTTAAGGTGGTTTAGATGAGTAATTAGGTGCTAAAACATGAGGATTATAGTTGGTGAAGATTGGGTAATCAATGAGCTAAGAGAGGACCTTGAACAGAGTTAGAAACTGTCAAATTTGTAAAATCTGTAGCAGGGTCCGGGACCTAGTCCATGGACAAAGTCCCGGACCACCCCCTGTTTTCATACCGAGAGTTCAATGCCCACTTTGGTCCGGGACTTAAGATGAGGACAAGGTCCCGGACCACCCCATTAATTTAGGCCGAGAGTGCAGTCGGTGTTTGGTCCGGGACTTGGGATAGGGACAAGGTCCCGGACCAGTGTTGAATTCCACCCGAGAGTTACGATGAGTATTGGTCCGGGACTTAGGGTAAGGACCAAGTCCCGGACCACCCCCAGAAACCTACAGAGAGTATTTTTAAGGCTTTAAATGGTGGGGGTTTAAGTGTTAATGATGTTATAAGATGTTAAGGCCTTGTTTGGTGACATGTAAGGGCCCTAGGAAGTGTAAGAAAGTGTTACAAATGATTGAGAAGTGAGAACTCAAATTAACAAGAGTAAAACCGAGTTAACGGGATAACGGGGTAAGTACGGGAGTAGCACTTTATTATGTACCGTATGAGCCTAGTATTAATAATAATGTTTGAAACATTATCAGAGAATCGTGCGTGACCCGAGCATGGTGAGATGACACGGTAAAAGTAAAAACCCCGGTGAAAGGTATGATTTTCTCATACTCCGCGTGCTAACCGAGTTACGTTGATTTGTGTGTTTGTGTGCCGGCTTAATCAAGATTAAAGTATGAAAATAATCCCTTGTTTGATTATGTATGCCTTGTTGTATGTTGAATGAGCTAACATACTTGTATGCCGGTGTGGTCTAACATAGTGAATGGACCGACTCGTAGTGAGTAACGTTTGGCTAGAGACCCATAGATCGGGTCGACGCTTATGATAACGAAAACGTGCAAACACACAAACTATCCGTTAAAGTATAACGATAACGCAAACATATGAACTCCCTAGAATATAAGGAGAAGTACGGGTTGAGTAAATACCCGATAAGGGTTAGAAAACCACATTGAAACAATCCACAAAACAAATGAGAGTGGAAAGATAAGTGAGCCTCCTTCAAGAGGATTTAAGATAGTTCGAAGATGTGAACTAGTGAAAAAGGTAAAAGAGACCTGAGGGATTAGTAACTCCCTTGAGACATGGTCGACCTCCTATATGAGGATTTTACCTGATATATGTAAATAACCGAAAGTATGAGTAAAGTAAATATATGGGTAACTCTTAAAACCTAAGATTAACCAAACTTAAGTAATGTTCCCAAGGTCATTAGAAACATCGAGAGTGATGCTTCTAGACTGATATACATAATATTATTATAACTCCGAGAGAGGAGTGTATGGGAATGTAAGTAGTCCGAGAGTAGTCGGGCCTAAGTAAAAGAGTTAGGAACTAAGAGAGAGTTCCGTGAGCTAGTTGAACCTTCCCACCATGCTAGACCCAGAGTAGGGTCGAAACCGGGGAAGTAAGACTATGCATAAGAGCCATGAGTTTTGGCCTAAGTATGTATTAAGAGTAACAAGCGTGACGTAGGAGACCTGTAGCGTCTCGAGAATCTACATGAGCTTGAGTATAATTAACCCAAGATGTGGGAGAGATAATCAGTATAAATAACCCAAGAGTGTGGGTGAGTTAATGAGTATAAGTAACCCGAGAGAATGGGTGAGTATAGTACGTGTAGCCCAAGAGAATGGGTGTGTACATGAATAAGTAACCCGAGAGAGCGGGTGAGATATCAAACGAGTAAACAAGGCATAGTGAGGCATAACCCTCAAGGCCTAAGAGTAAACTGATACAACTAACAACCTTGTTATGTTAGTTAGGAATTGTGTTCCGTGATTGGATGTAGATTCCTTGAGCATTACATGTACTTATTGTATTGCTATGATGCATGTTGTTTGACTAAAATGAACTCCATGTATAACCGACAAAAGTAGTCGGCGTACCCCGGTTAGCGCTCGGGGTATGCGAATTTCATATGCAGCGTTAAGCTGAGCCCCTAGGGGCGATGTTTTTATTTTACAGGTACACCGAAGATGTTGCCGTTCGAGAGTAGGACGGGGTCAGTGGATTGCATGGGTAGTTAGATTTAATTACTTATGTATTGAAAGAGGTGTAAGACCGAATATGTTGTCGGCATCCATATATTGTAGACTTGGTATAGTAAAGAAGTGAGTTGGGTATTGTAATTGTATTGTGTACTCGGTTGTTCCAGTTCATCAGACCTTTACGGTATGTAAGAAAGGCCTGGTTAGCCACATGGGTGGCTAACGGCGTTGTTTCACCCCTCGTTGTAATTAGAGTTCCGCTGCGTGAGTAGGAGTAATTAGTAACTGTTTAAGAGGTAATGACGAGATTAACGGTTGGAGTGTTACATAAGGGTTGAGTGATAGAGCGAGGGGTGCGATAGTTAGGACTTCCCGGTGTTTACCGGATATCCATAGTACCTAAACCCGCCCTCCACATCCCTTACTTGAATTACTGGGAACAAACGCCAGAGAGAAGAAAGCCTTCTCTTACTCGGGGAAACCCGATCTGGCTGTTAGATAACGTTAACTAATACAAGAAACACATCGTTATACAACAGTTTACTAAAACTTGGAGGTTTTAATTGGAGCGCAAGGATGAAACAGGCGCTGCCAATGGAATTCTACCAATAAGAGAACGGTAATTACCGGCAACATGGGTAGACATGCTACGCAGTCGAGATACCCCGCCATACAAATAATAAGAAAGCACTACGAGTGCAATGGAGAGGAAAAGAGAAGTGACAAGAATACCGGACAGTGGTCCGAAAGAGCATAGCAGAGGGATAATAAAGAATATGAGAATTAAAACTACCGAAAGGTCTAGTTTGAAACGGGAACTCCAAACCCCATACAATGAGAAAGGTTACAAGCCCTGCCAACATAGCGCAGATGACGATAAACAAATGTACAAATTCGGTACCGAAGTAGGACTACTACGTAGTACCTAAAGGAGAATCATTACTTAGTAACACCGACATAATATGTGGAAACGGGAGCGAGGATTAAGGCATAAGTAAATAACAAGCGGTTCCCTTAGAAAGAGGAACGCCCTGACAAATGACAGTACTGTCAAAACAACCAGGAAACTACTGTAAGGTCAGTTATCCAAAACAAGAGAACATCAAAGGAGTCCCGAGGACTGCCACATACATAGAAAATAGGTGGAAGTACCACTACCGACGTGCACAGTACCGGTAGCCCATCTTGCACGGCGCACTTGCCATAGCAAGTGCTACCACGATAAGCTATACGGGAAGCCATCATGGCAACATAGTAGAATGCTACAATTATTATACATATTGTTATCGGATAGCAAATCCATAAGAATGGGAGAATGAGACCTTGGAAAGGCCTGACGGCCGGACCATGACGAGCTATGTCGACATACCAGTCAGCAGGGAGCTGAGTTTGGGACAAAATGCTAAAATATAAATTTTAGCAGGGGTACAACCTACTACAACAACGACCGACAATACGGGTAAGAACGCCAATTCCAAACCTCAAAGAGAGAAACCTAAGAGATCGCTCAATGATCCAAGAAAAACACTATGTAAGCGACAATGAAGACAGTCGACGGGACAACTTTCAACAAGAACAGGACAAGACTCCCAGATTGACCACTAAGAATATCAGTAATAAGCATTCTTCATCGAAGGTGTTGGTTAACCCCAGAAACTGGGACAGAGGAAGTGAACTTAAGTTATAACCTACTAAGGATTAAAGACATACAATCTCGATAGAGGAAATCTCAGAGGACAACCCCTACAGAGCGGGCATAGTCGACCGAACAAATTGATGAACGACGGTTAGTATTGTTTGCCTAACTCATTAACACCCTAGTATGAATGATCATTGACGGGTGGCGTAGTCAACAATTGTTGAACGAAGCATTGAGATGGAAACACATGATAACAAGGACAATTACTCAACTTAGACACCGTAAGGCAGATGCCTAATACGAACCGATCCACAATTGTTAAAAGGGTGTAAGCCTATGAAAGCGACAAAATTGTCATAGACACTGGTTAATGCCAGATCACCTGAACGAACTTCTATAGCGGGAAGCAGGATGTAGCAACTTGCCATGAGACCCGGTACTACATTTGATATGTAACCTAATGGTGGATAGTGTTCAAAGAACCCGAAACGTATGGAGATAGCCTATGGATGAGTAAGAGTACCACAGTGAACCGAGCACCGGCTCTCACTCAATGACATTAAGCACTAAGAGCCTACGAGCCAAGGATGTTAACCACATTGGAGCCCGAGGAGCAGGAAGGCATAAGAGGACTTATTTAAGCCATGAACGAACTACAATTCATAAATATGAACGATTACAAAACCTATAACTTAGATTGTGGAAGAATTGCCATGAAGTGGAGCCACTGAGAATATTGAGATAATGCTATTGACAGGGGCAGAGAACGAACCATTCCTTTTTGGGTGGGGATACCTCTCGTTGTTGTGGGGCCATGAGTGGGAATAAACCCCTCAAAAAGGGCTTTCACTTATTAGAGATAGAATACTTTTGTTAGAAAATGGAAACTGTTAATGTTGAGATTTCCTTGGAACATACCAGATACATGTGAGTAATAAGGAAGACCGCATAGATGCACCGTATAATCAACACCCACGATTCAGAAATTAGTATTGTCAGAGATAAAGATTGTGAGTGCATAACATGGCACGTCAAGTGACCAATGCTTAGAAAAGCTTGTGACTCAATGAATGAATTCTTCTATGACCAGTTGAATTACTTGGTAATTAACATCGTAAGGGATGGCAGAACGTGAGAGGGACTAACGTACACATGAACACGAATTGGAAGCAAAACATATTTGTACTAAGAGATAACAATTTTACAACACGGTACGGCAACCGCAATACAGCGAAATTAGAAGACTCCCAGTGTGTTTACACCAAGAAGGGATGAATATTAAATAAGAAGTTTAGAATAAATGATTAAGTAGTTGCACCAGTAGAGGGCAACAGAGTAAAGGCCAACTACCACGGTAGTAGAGGCCGTGAGGACAATATTTATATAAGTGGATTAAGTCATGGTGCGCAGTAGAGCGACCATCAAATATAAACCATTAAGTATTAACATGGAGATGATTTGATCTATGAGCTAAGACTAATATAAGTAAGAAATAAGATGCGAGACGAACTGTGCATTAACGCAAGTAGTCTAGACCATATGAGGTAAGATTTCACAGGAAGCACACTGCCATTCCTTAAGGAACTGGAAGTGCATTCCTTGTAGGTCAAAACATGAGAAATAAGATAATTGGCTCTATGGAATGAGACCTCAGTCACTAAAGGATCAAGTCCGTACAAGTCCAGGAAGAACCTAAAACTTATCATATCGAAGAACACAGTAAATGAATTTCCTTTGATTAAGTTCAGGAAGAACAATAAGTGTTATTATGGAACGATGAAAGAGGAGATCGACAACAGAATACTTCATAATTAGCAATAGCTAAACGTGTGACGGACACTACGAGTTTACTAAAACGAGATGTGGGACGACTGCACCCCACAGGGGCTTGCAGGCCTGACAGATTCATTTATGAGTTAGTCGGGTAAGTTGTAATGTACCAGTAAGGTACCCCATGCATGTAAACGAGTGGTGTAAGGAACACGGGAAGTAGTCGACTCCGCACCACGGCCGACGACGCACGATCAGACAAGAGCAGCTACTACCACAAACAGTTGAAGAGAAGGAACTCAGTTGAACAAACGACACAAAGGAATCAGAAAACCCATTTCAGATAGAAAAATAATTAAGAACTATGAAATGCGAAGAGCACGGATTATTAAGTACACACGTTGGACATGTCTTAAGACGATAGAGATTAAACTGTAAAGCACAATAAGCACTAAACTGTAGTTTTAGATTAAGAATCATTCTCAGACCAAAGGTTAGTTGGATAGAATGATTTAGACATTTGAGAGAATGCTAAGAGTATGAACATTAGATCTTGAGGGAGAATGGATAGACGAGTTACAACTCATTAAGGCTGTGTATAATTAAAGACAACACGTTTCCATTGAGAGGCCAATATTCCTAAACTATAAGGAGGCACAAGGATATACAATACATTAAGAGGATAAGAAAGGCGAACTAAGCCTAAGGTTATCAGAGTCGCGCAGCAGAAGCTAGCAGAACGGTACCTTAAAAGTTTCATATACCTAATGAACGGGAAAGGAACGATGTACCGCACATCTTCCAGTTGAATAAACATACGACTTGTCGACCAAATGCTTTAGAAACTTTGAGGCTAAACCCGAGCACATTAGAGAAACTGGTATATATATCGATAAGAATCCTCGACAGAGACTAAGCCATTAACATGGTTATGACCCTCTATTCGAATTATAAGTGAGATAGACGACATGGAAGCTAGAATGCTTTGTGAGAATTAGACATCTTGAACCTATGTTCAAGGATGATATAATGTTGATTACGTGGGCGTAATCCATTTTAAGGGGGGTAGAGCGAAAAACCGCTTAGCGTATGTTTATGTACTGAGTACATAAACTACGGTGTGCATAGCACAAAAGAATTTGAGAATTTGTTTTACATATACTTATGTATATATTTTGAGATTAATTATGGTTATTGTGCACAGAAGATGCGAATACCATACACATTAAGTACCTATCTTGTTAACTCCGGTGTGAGTACAAGTTAAGAGAATTAGTGAAGAGAATTAAAGAGACTTAAGGAACATATGAGATATGAATAACGTAATATTATTAGATATAAATCAATTTGAGTATGAGGTATGAAATGGTAAGATTATGAGGTAAGAACTTGTATGAAACTGATATAGAACTTAGTAGGAATGAGAGTCCTGAGGTAATTACTAAGAGATGAAGTGGGAATGATTGATGGACTGAGTCCATACCTTGGAGATGTATTGATTACGACTAGAAAGACTAAAAAGATAGGAAATTGGAAATGAGTGAATTATTTGATGTTTGAAATTGACGTGGGAGGTGAAACTTGATTTTCTAGGGATCAAGGGAAACCAAACACAAATTGGGGTGGAAGGATAGTTCAACACTGATGTTGATCACATCAGGGTCGGATGATTCCGGAAACTCCCTACAAGTGGTCACAATTTAATCATACTAAGGATAGAGGCATTAGGATAAAACGAAATTGGAGTTGATTGTATTTTAATTAGAGGAATTATTCCTCACTAGACCTCGTAAAAAGGATTTCTTTTTACTGAGTCTCGCCCATGAAGTCGAGGACACATGAGCCTTTGTCTTCAGTCCGGTGACATGGGGGGAACAGAGTGGTTTTGTATTCTAGCCCATGAAGGCGAGGATGAATGTGCCTTTGTTTACGGACCGGTGACATGGGAGAATACGATGGAAATTAAGTGATTGTTTTAATTTTCAAAAGAAACAAAGGGAATTTTGAGTGCTATGCATGCTTAAGCATGTTGTGTGATGTTTGAGTATAAGAATATGACAGACATAATGAGTCAATAAGTTTAAGTACACATAAGCAAGATCTATATGATCCATGATATGAGATAAGCCATGTATTCAAATAAAATAAGATGCATGAGAACTTTGGGGACAAAATTCATTTAAGGGGGGTAGATTGAAATACCACAAACCTAAGTATGCTAAGTAAACATCGGGGTATGATGTAATAAGGCTAAAACAGGCCTTAGAAACATTGATAGACAATTTAAACCAAGGAAAACACCAGAAAATGCCATAAGGGTAGTTTAAGCAAAAATGTGCTCTAAGCTTGGAGTAACTTTGATTAGCACCTAAATATCATTCTAAGACCTTATTAATAAGCTAATGGACATGTTAAATAAATTACCAAAGAAAACCAAGCTCAAAAACAAGCTTAAACACAAATTGTGCTTTAAAGACTCTTAAAGCACATTTTTGAAAAATTGTCTTAGAAATGGGTTTTGAGTTGCTAAATGCCCATGATTACACCTTAATCAACATGTGTACTAATTAGTATCATAATAAGAAGCCTAAATCAATGAGAAACCAAAAATGTCACAAATTTGTGCACTAATTATGAATAGTACCCAAATAGTGCCCAAAATAAGTCAAAAGACTTTCTTAAGGGGTCAATGGTCGAACAACACCTAAATATCTAAGTAAATGAGAGGGGGGACGGTTTTAAGTGTGGTGAGTCACCATAGGGAGCCAGCAATGTAAGGAAAGAGGTGGGAAAGTGAGTAAATACACTATTTGCTTTAAAATGACAAAATATCTTATACTAGCCTACCTCTCTCCTCTCTTCTTCATTTCTTTCTTCTTCCACCGATTTTTCTTCTTATTCCCTGCCCCAAAACCGTGAGAGCACTAGCCATGGCACCTTCATATTCAATTACTCACCAACACTCATTTTAGCTCCAAATAAAAAAACTAAGCTTAGATTATTCTTAGTTGGAGCAAGACCTTCCTTTCTATCTTTAAAATCCTTCAAAGCTCAAGTTTGGTGCCATGATAAAACTCCATTGATGGAGGAAAATCAAGTTTAAAGAGCTCCTTTGGTTCTCCATTCATCCAAGGTAATGAAAGTGAGAGAAAAATCAACTTTCCTTCATTTTTTCTTCATGACCAAAAATTTATTTCTCATGGGGGGTTTTGTTTTACTCCTTGAAATAGCATGTTTTGATCTCCAAGGAATAGTGGAGGTCCGCTTTGTTTCATACCCATGTCTATCTTGAGACTTCAAAGGTAATCATCCACTTTTAAGCTTTAAAACACACATTTTGACCTAAGAATGAGTTCTATGATTTTAGGCATTGCTTAGTGCTCATTAGGTTATTTGAGCGTGAATTAGAACATTGTCAAGGGAATTAAAGTTCATTGCCGAAGGTCAAGCAAGAAAATCCAAGGAGGAAAGTGTGAAAAGCTTGGAAAAAAAAGGTAAATGTTCTACCTAATGGTGGTTTAAAGTTTAAAGGGATGAGGTTTAGATAAGTACTAATGTAGCTTAAAGCTTACAATTTGTAATGGGTTATATTACCTAGGAAAAAGAATTTGAACAAGCTTGTAAACTTGTGACAAAAGAGCCAATGTGAAATGAGTTAGTAAGATAAGCTTAAGATGGATTTTGAGAGCATTATAACTACTATGAGATTGATGGTGTAATTGCCGGGTTGAAAGCTATTATATGTGGGAATTTCAGTGTTCAAATTCATGTCATTTAAGGGCCTAAGAGCCATGGTATTTAAGAGCCTTAGTGCTATGCAATTTAAGATTATTGCACTATATTGAGTTTGTTATGAATAGGTTGATTTGGGTGAGAAAAATGATTAGAAAAGGTTTGATGTGTGTGAGATGATTGAATGAGAAAAACCATAGATATGGGCATGATAATATACTAGAGGAGCTATGGCAAAATTTGAGTAGAAAACAAAGTGTTTAAGTGGTCATTGTGAATTAAAATGACCTAGGATTTACTAGGCGTCATTAAAGGAAATTTGAGTTAAAATGAGTTAACAAAGGTATTCTTGAGGATTAGAATGACCTAGAGTTGTCTAGGTGGAATTAGAGGTTAGGTGGGTGTATTTAACATACCAAAATCATGGTATGAGGAATGTTAAGACTTGTGCAAAAATCTGGAGGAAATGATGTATAATGTTCTAAGATGATTTAGGTATGAACTAGAGAATATAATAATGTGAATTTTGGGGAAGCTGGTGTAATTGGGGAAGATGCTAGTGGTGGATTAATAAGGTTATATTTTGGGTGGTAATGAGTGGACTTGGGTGATGGAAGTGAAAAACTATAAGAGAATGTAGTAAGCTGTCAAGGGAATGACTAGGAATGTATAAGAGTGTATGATCATGAGAAGGGTGAGTAAATTGAGTATAGGAGATGGAAGTGTCTAAGGAGGGTGTATCATGGTCAAGGTAAATGAAGAACAATGGTAAGGTGTTAAGAGGATGGAAAGGAATGTATAGGTATGTTCAAGTTAGGAGTGAAAAGTAACAAATGGAAAGGAGAGAAAATTATGCATGGAGATGCAAGATAACCTTGGGAAGTTTAAGTAAAGGAAATGTGGGATGCATAATGATGCTTTAGGAGTAGTTAAGATGGTTATGAAGAAACATTTTGGTTAGTTAAGTTCTTAGGCAAAATTACAAGTTGGAAGTGTAAGGAATCAAGTGTTAAGAATTTAGTAAGAATTGGAGTAAATGTTTAAGGAGTTTGTTGGATGATTTAAGAGGGGATTAAGGTGCCAAAAGGATGTTTAAACATGTGGAATGATTAGGAAAAGATTGAGGTGAATTTGGAGTGAAATAAGCACTTAAAAACAAGTTTCTGGTTGACCGACCTTGGCAAGGTAGGTTGGGCCCAGAATACCATCCAGGAAGCTTTCTCACTTCGACCTACCTTTGGACCAACCTTGGCAAGGTCGGTCGGGCTAAAGTTTTGCCGACGGGAATGTTTCTGGTTCCGACCGACCTTGGGACCTACCCTGCAAGGTCGGTTGGCCCTTATAAAAAAAATTTAAAAATTTAAATTTTGAGGATGTTAAGTGGTATTAGGGGTATGCCATTAAGAGGTAAATGATGATTAGAAAGACAAGGATATAAGGACTTAAGGGATTAAGTTAAGTTAAGGATTTAAGTGTTTAAGGTTAACTTTATAAGAACTTAAGTGATATTGGATGGGGGGACATTAATGGCTATGTAGGTTAAGTAACATGGAAGTAATTAACGACCTAATTGGATGAATGTTTTAGGACTTGAGAATTGGACTCCGGAGGAGAGTAAGCAACCGAACAACCGACGGTGTACGGTATGGTTTTCTTGTAGCCTGCTTGCTAACGAGGTGTCCCTCGGCTTGTGTGCTATTTTTATGTGTGCCCACTAAACAAGATAAAGCATGCAACCAGAATATTATGTTTGTTGTGTGATTGTGATGCACTAACACAACTTTACCTTGAAAACTTACTAACAATGTTTAGTAAAGAATTGTGTGAGAATAAGGAAACACCCCATAATATTGGTTTATTAGTAACCGGAAGAGGTTAACAAACAAGCATTGACCTCGAGACTTCCACTAACTAGAACTTGGAAGGGAGTGAGGAATCCGGTATAGTACCGGCACATGTGTATTAGGGGAGGTCGGGATCCTTATCAGATCCCAACTTCCAAATATGACTTGTCTTTGGACTCGTCACCTACAGTTGACATAAAGACTCGGTCTCCTTGATTTCTGTTCGAGGTGGGAGGCATTACTGAGGAGGTGTGGTGGGATCTACTTAAATCCCAACTAATTCTAACGAATATTGTTTATGTAACCCAATGGAGCCGATAACTCATTGGTTAGGGTTAGTTGACCCAATAACTAAACAATGAATTAAGGAACAACCATTCTAATTAAAGAACGGTAGTCTTAATTGAGAAAAGATTTAAGATAAGATATGAGATAAGGTTGACATAACATTTGAGATAAAGTTCAATCAATTCTAATTAAACGGTTGGTACATTGAGACTAAGATAAGGATTAGGATTGAGGTAAGTAAAGAATGGACAGAGATTAAGGGTATCATAATTTAAAGAGTTTAATGATTAACTCACTAACTAAGGGAACGCTTTAAGTCATTCATTGTGCTTGAACTCTGATTGTTCATATGTGGTGTGCATCTAATCAACTTCATGCTATCGACAATTAGTCGCCGTCGTAGCCTCGTTAGCTTAGGGGCTATAAGAGAATCGTACCAGCAAAGGTGCTGACCCCCTCGGGGGCTATTATTTATGTTTTGCAGGAGCATGACAGAAGACAACCGTCCTGAGAGTAGGATCGGGTTGACGTATTTCGGGTTTAACTGTGACCAACGAGTTGTGCATGTACTCTCGTATGGTAATTTGTGTTAGTAAGTTGTATAGGCTGTAAGGAGATTGTAAGATTGTTAAGTAGTTGGTTAAGGCTTGTAAGTACTAATGTTTGGTATATTCGGGTCCATCAGACCGTAGCTAGATCTTGGAGATTTTAGTATGCCTAGTTGGTCACGTGCGTAGCTAACGGCAGTAACACCAAATGTTGTAAGAAATCCACTGCAAAGTTAATATAAGTGATTGGAGGTTTATGAGATAAGTAAGGCTTTATGAATTGGGGTGCTACAAGGTTGATTAAGGTTAGTATTGAAATGGTATTGTGGTTTTGGAAGGGCTGTAGCATTGCCTAGTCCTTGAACAAGAAACCGGGTATAAGGAAGAAAGAAAGACAAAAAGAAGAGAAGGAAAAGGAAGAACGGAAAACTAGCAAGACAAGGTAAATGCCCTTACCTTGAGATAGTTTTGTATTGTGTAGTGTAACAATTTTGAGTATTGAAAATGGGTAATAAATGTAGTTTTGAGTAGTATTTGTGTTATAGTATAATGAGGAGAGAACAAACTGTTTTGAAGTTTTGAATGATGAATTAAAAGCTTGGAAAAACCAAGGGAAAGAAATGTGTATGTGCAGGAAAAATATAGTATATTGTAGTGTGTAGAATGATGTGTGAACTGTGATTGAATTGTGAGCTGATATGTATGTGGGTAAAGTGAGATTATAGGGGAGACTATGTCAAAATGTTTCTAGAAATTAGAGGACTTAGTTGTGAAAGAAGAGGGAATAACCTAGACAATAACTAGGTGGACTTGGTAGTTGTTATGAGTGATTAATCAAGTTGAAAACAGATTTGAAAAGGATTTAGGTAATGAGAAGAACTAGAGTGGTAAGATAATGTATTTAGAATGCTAGGAGTGGCATTGGTAGAAGGAGTAATAGATGGTAAAAGCTGTTGTAAAAATCTGTAGCATTTAAGAACAAAGATAGGTATGAGTGCTGGAATAAAAATGATGGAAATTGTGTAACTTAATACGAGAATGGGAAATGAGTGTGTAGTGAAGATTTAATGGATGAACTAAGGTATTTTAGGAGGTCTAAGTAGTGTTAAAGCATGTGGGATTACATGTAGGAAGATTTGGGAAGCAATGGCTAAAGAAAGGACTGGAAACAGAATTTAAAACAAGAGTACTGGGCTGGACCGACCTTGGCGACCGGACTTGCAAGGTCAGTCGAGCCTTAATTTACAAAGAAGGGAAGTCTACTGACTTTGACCGACCTTGGGACCGAACTTGACAAGGTCGGTCAAGTCGTAAAAAAATTGTAAGCCCAGAAGTCTATTGACTTCGTCCGACCTTGGGACCGGACTTGGCAAGGTCGGTCGAGGCATAAACTTCAAAGCCAGAAACTTACTGACTTGGACCGACCTTGGGACCTACCTTGCAAGGTCGGTCAAGTCTTAATTTCAGAACCAGGACACACTGACTTAGACCGACCTTAGTACGGACTTGCATGGTCGGTCAAGTCAAAACAAAAAAAATAAAAAAATAAAAATATGGTTACAGTAATCATATGTATATATATATACATGTATATGGTAGCACACCATTAATGGAATAATAATGGTAAGAAAGTATGCACAAGAGTAAGAAAACAAGTTAAACACTAGTAGAAAAAATGTTTTTAACCACGGTTATTTTGCCTATATACCACGGTTAGGAACCGTGGTTTATGCTCGCGTGGTATATAGAAAATTGCCTATATACCACGGTTGAAAACCGTCGTTAAAAGAAGACTATATACCACGGCTTGCAAATAACCGTCGTTTAAGACCGTTTTTGGACGCGGTCCTCACCGGTTTTAAACGACGGTTAAGTTCAGAACCGTGGTATAAAGTCATTTTATACGACGGTTAAATGTCAAAACCGTGGTATATTATCTATAAAATCAACAAATAAACCATGGTTATACATATAACCGTGGTTTATAGTCTATGAACTCTTTTTCAAAATCGCCGGCGATTTAGTAGCATCGCTTCACAGATCTCAAACAGAGAAACAGAAGAGAATGAAGAGGCTATAGAACATGTATGTCCCTTGTTTGCGATTTAGGGTTGCAAAATAATGAGTGAAGAACTCTGGCGTAGTATGTTCCTTGTTCGTCGGTGGGTTGCAAAATTACTGTGAGAAGAATGAAGAATAGAGGCCATGTTCCTTGTTCGCCGGTTATGGTTGCGAAAATTGCACTGAGTGGAGATGATGTAGAGCATATGTTCCTTGTTTTAGTTGTAAGCTGCAAAAAATTCCGAAAAACAAGAGAATGAGTGAGGATGGAGCATGTTCCTTGTGCGCCGGTGAGGGTTGCAAAAATTACCGTGAACTTGTAGAGAATGAAGAAGAGTTGCAGAGCATGTTCGTCGGTTGGGTTCCAAAATTACCGTGAGGTTTAAGAGAATGAAGAAGAGTTGCAGAGCATGTTCGTCGGTTTGGGTTCCAAAATTACCGTGACATTGAAGAGAATGAAGAAGAAGAGTTGGAGATTTTCGTCAGTTTGGGTTCCAAAATTAGCGTGAGAATATAAGAGAATAGATAGAAAGAGCCGTGTTAAATTTGGGCCGAAAAATTAAAAATCCCTCCTAGACTATATACCACGGTTGACAAAAAAACCGTGGTTTAATATAGTAAGATATGCAATATAAATGACGGTTGCCTAGGAACCGTGGTATATAGGTACCCTATATACGACGGTTCCCAAAGAACCGTGGTATATTCACTCTAGCATGTACTATATACCATGGTTACCCGGAAAACCGTGGTATATCAGTAACCTATATACGACGGTTCTCCAAAACATACTACGCCAGAGGCTGTCACTCATTAAACGACGGTTTCTATGAAAATCGTGGTTTATAAACTTTAAACCACGGTTTTCCTTTTAACCGTGGTTTAAACGCCGTCATTAAAAACATTTTTCTACTAGTGAAAGAAGTAACTAGAAAAGAATGTTTGTCATAATCAAATATGGAGAGTAAAGAACTAGAAAGCATGTAATGGAAGTAGTAAAATAATTATAAGTTGGGTCAATAATAGCTCATTGACCATACAACTTCACGTATGTATAGGAACCAAATATTTGAACCCAGAAGGAAACCGGTAGTGCGAGTACGACGGTGAACGGTATGATTTCTTCATGCCCTGTATCCTAACTTGGTTACTCTGATTTGTGTGCTTATGTGATCACTCAAATAAGATAAATGCACGAATCGAACTTTTATTGCACTTAATTGGGTTTGAGCTATATTGTTCTTGTTGTATTATCTTGAACATTTAGTTTGTATAATTCATGAAATGAGTGGAGAAGGGAATGAAGTGTATGTGTACCTTGTAGCGTACTTGTGTATCGTATTAACCTTGGTATGGGAGTAATGACTTTTACTAATTCCTAACCACCTACCTCCTTATTTAAGTATTGAGTAAAATGGAATGAGTAGAAGTCCGGTATAGTTTCAGCCACGCGTGAGGATAAGGAAACACAAGTGGTTGGATCCGAATCCTGGCCTTAATCCTTTCCATGGACCAAGCCCCTTAAACGGGTAGCATCCTGGATTGGTGAGCCACACTAAAGCCCGGTGGTGGGATATAGTAGTCCCTGCCCGGAGGTCATACCGACTTGACTTGGCTTGAGTTAGTAAGTAAGTAAGAAGTAAGTAAAGTATTGTATGAGTAACGGTCTTGGCTATTGTAAGTCATTGACCTTGAGTAAAAGAGTAATGTACACCCGATTAACCCGGGTGTGTAAAGAAGCTAACAAGCCTTGTGTATGTACTGGAGAAGCGTATCTCCATAACGGTAAGTGTGTATGGTTGACTTGTAATGTCTTCCTTGTATGTATGTATGTATGCTTTGTGATGTCATGTATTATTGTGTATGAAAGCATGTACTGGAGAAGCGTATCTCCGTAACGGTAAGTATGTATGCGGATTTCATATGCAGCGTAAGTTGAGCCCCTTGGGGCACTGTTTTTAATTTTACAGGTACCCGGGAGGCCTGAAGGTCGAGTAAGGACCTGGATGCATTCTTTTTGGAGTAGTTAGTATGATATGAATGGTGTACCGAGTTGTACACGGCTTGATGCCTTTTGAGTAGCCGGTGTACCATGGGGTACACCCATTAAGAAAGAAATGAATTGTGTATTTAGTATGAACAGAGTTGGTGTACAAACTCATAAGTTTTGGAGTAGCCTTGTAGACTTTGAATGTAATTCATATGTTTTGGATACTCGGTAATCAAAGTTGTAAGTAAGCATTGGAAGCGCATTGTATGTATTTTGTTAATCGGTATATTCTAATCTTCAGACCGTTAGAGTAAGTAGTAGTAACCTTGTTAGTCTTGGAATGGCTAACGGCGTTGTATCACCCACCGGGTGTAAGTAAGTATCCGCTGCGTGTAGGAGTAAGTATGGAGACGATTAGAGGATAATGGAAGGATTAGGGGTTCGGGTGTTACAAAAAGTGGTATCAGAGCGCAGTAGCGCTCTGATGATTAGAATACCGAGAGTAGTGATTACCGAGTTAGGTTATAAACTGTTCTACAACGGAGAATTAGAAACCTAACTAGGAATGACCGTTATTAATAACGGATACCCTTGACGTCTGCAAAGACGATACGATTAGTTAAATCAAGACCACATGGTCACAGTATCTAATGTAATCCACTCTTGTTCAGATGTCAGGAAGAGGACGTGGTCAAGGCAGACCCCGAGGAGAGCAGGCTGATGAGCCTGGTGTGCAGACGGTCGCAGAGATCGTCGCTGCCACCGTAGCACAACTGATGCACCAGCTAACGACTGCAGCACGGCTACAAGTACAGCAAAACCAACAACAACAGCAGCAGCCCGACCCGCCTCAGCCCCGTGAAACCAATTGGGTAAAGGCAGTCGCCGACCTTCAACCTCCCTGCTTTAGAGGCGAGACCGACCCCGCCAAGCTTGAGGCCTACATCTCTGAGATGGAGACGGCTTTTGAGACACTCGAGACCCCTGCTGGAGTTCGAGTGAGGATAGCTCTATACTACCTCAACGATGCGGCTATGGATTGGTGGAAGCTCGTCAAGGCCGAGCACATTGCTGACCCCACATTCGGTTGGGAAGCATTCACCTCTCTCCTCCGATCTAATTATTATCCCCAGCATGTCATGACCAAGAAACGGCTTGACCTTGATGCCCTCAAGATGACGGAGAAGATGACGATAGATGAGTATTACCGTACCTTCACTTCTATTCTCAGACTCCTACCCGACCTTGGGTATACCGGCCAAGTCTTGGTGGACCGCTTCTACTGTGGATTGAGCCATCGACTCCGGTATGGCATGGGATTCACACGGTTTACCTCCCTTCAGGTAAACAACGTTGAACCACTAAATGCCATGAACAATACGAATTAGTATCCTTGTATGTAAATGTGTAACCTAATGCTGAATTCTTCAGTAGTGTTACCATGCTGCATCTCGAGTTGAGATCACCTGCCAGCTGAGAGATGAAGAGGAAGCGCTGAAGTGCAAGGTGAGCAGCAAAGGTAACAACTCTAACGAACAAAATCAGAACAAGCCATGGAAGAAGAAGAAAGGGAAACTGTAACACCCTTGATTTTTACGTCAAAACATAGCTTATGAAAATACAAATCTAACGGCGCAAACGGCATTTAAAACGGACTTCAAACGAGTTCTAAAAGGGCAAAACATAGTAGGTCATAACTTGTGTCCGGACATGGAAAGTTCGGACACAAGCCGAAGCGAAATAGACTAAGGGAAACCAAACGTCCGAACTTGTGTCCGGACTTCAAAGTTCGGACACAAGTCGAGTTTCAAAACTTCGGAAAAATCCTTACGTGGTCCGAACATTGGTCCGAACTTGCAAGTTCGGACATAGGTCGAGACTTACAAGCTGAACCCGTCCTCGCATGCTGTCCGAACATAGAAGTTCGGACAGATGTTCAGGTGCAGGTTTGGTCACCCCTTTGGCTCCACATACCTAAAATATCCCTCCATGGTCCTGTTGTCTTTAATCACACCCTATGGCCACGTTATAAGCTTTAAAGACTTCCGACTTGATAGTTGTGTGTCCAATCACGTGAAAGTAACAGATCAAATGCGTAAATCCATCAAATGTCGAATTCAATGGTCTAAAAGTTATGACCATGAGCGATAAATGAGTGCAAACGCCAAACACGTCGTGGGTAGGTTACGAAGCACCACATAACAAGCCTTAACCCTGTGAGGATGAGACTTGTTCGCACGTTTAATCAAAGAAAATATTGGGGGCAATCGATCGTTCCGATCGATTGCCATGAACTCTAGCTCAGATTGTCCTAAGGAAAAATACAGGGGGCAATTGTTGGTTGCAACAATTGCCATGACAACACCAATTGAAGCCCAAAGCTTGAGCACCACCATCCCACCACAGGCACACATAAGCCCTTACCTCCAAATCAAACACCACAGGCTCGTCCTAAGCCCTTCCTCCACTTTCAAACATCCTCAGGCCCGTCCTAAGCCCTTCCCTCGCATTTAAACACCCACAGGCCCGTCATGATCCCTATCATCTCCAGTTTTGCCATAAGCCTTAGTCCTTCTACATTCATCATGCACCTAACACATCTTCACTTAGATCCTTCCTTAGGCTCGTCATAAGACCTAGATCCACCCATAGGCTCGTCATAAGACCTAGATCCACCCATAGGCTCGTCATAAGACCTAGATCCATCCTTAGGCCCGTCATAAGACCTAGAACCATCCTTTAGGCTCGTCATAAGACCTAGATCCTTCCTTAGGCTCGTTATAAGACCTAGATCCATCCTTAGGCTCGTCATAAGACTTAGAACCATCCTTTAGGCTCGTCATAAGACCTAGTTGCATTCTCTTAGGCTCGTAGTAAGACCTAGCATTACCTTTTACCTTACCCACTCTCATCAAACACATTGCATTCATCTCATTCATATAGGCTCGTCATAAAACCTAGTTGCATTATCCAGGCGCGTAACAAGACCTGGCGACAGAAAGTTGGCGAGGTGATGGCAATAAATCCTCCTTTTGCGATGTCAACTTATTTTTGGGATCAACGAATGGTGGGCAAAGGCAATAATAAGTCCCCAGGGTTTTTACCAGGAGTTATCCCTGCACACCGGCTTGGGGGGCGATGGCAATAAGTCCACATTGGGTCCAGCCAGGAGCGTTGTCTCGGGTTTCGGTCCCTAGAAGCATCCGAGCATCATCCGCATCATCAGCATCATCATCAGCATCATCATCAGCATCATTAGCATCGTTAGCATTTCAGCATTCTTGCATTTGCATACAGTTCTCACATCCTAGGTAGTCAACGCCTTAGAATCGCTTGACATTGCATCGTTTCATTTATTACATATAGTCAGCGCCTCATAATAGTTTGACATCGTTTCATGTATTATAGGGATTCAACACCTTAGAACCGCTTGACATTATTTCATTCTCGTCACCTAGGCAGTCAGCGCCTTAGAATAGCTTGACACATTTTCACTTATAGGTAGTCAATGCCTTAGAACAGCTCGACAAAGTTTTATTGCTTAGGTAGTCAGCGCCTCCGAATAGCTGGACGTGGTCAATGCGGTTTTGCACAACACAGAGAATCCTATGGAATCTAAAATTTTGGGGCATCACTCAAGCATCAACCAGACTTTTCACATCCATTACAAAGTCCAGTTGATGGGGGGCAATCTGTTATACCCAAAATTTTGACCCCTTGGTTAGGGTGTACAAGGTTTTGGTGTTGTGAGGGGTATTTAATCTAGTAATGAGAGATTCTGGCTCGCTCGGTGCATTCCAGGGCATGAGGAGTAGTTTCGTCATTGTCAGGGGCGTTTTCGTAATTTTTAAGGCTCCCGAGACCTCCTAGAGGCTTTCTCTCTCCTCCAGAAGATGCCCAAATCAGCTTGAAATGCTTTGATATTTTAACCCATGATAGAAGATGACATTTTAAGCATAATGGCGTTGGAATTTTGATTTTTTGAATTTCCAATAATTTTCTAGCAATTTCTGACTGAACCTGACAAGAAATTCAATTTAAAAATATTCCAACATTTAAAAAATCCGATTCCACTTTAGAAAATTCATAATTGTCATCCTTAACATGTGGTTAAAATTTCACAGCAAAATTCCTTTGGGAAGCCAGTTAATTAAAATATCAAAAAATCTTACTTTTACTAGATTTTCTTTATCTTTAAGAAAGTCCATATAAGGGGATAGGTTTTTTGATAAAAGCAGGATCTCACAAGCTCAAGAACCCTAGGGAGTCAGAAAGCACAGCCTCCTCCCTCTCTCTCATGTTTTCCAACACCCGGCCACCCGAATCATACCGAAAATCCCCCGAAATCACCGTCCAAACTCGTTTTCCAATCCCAAAGCACCAATAATCATCAAAACCCCACAAAAACACCTCCAAAACGTGAAGAACAGCAATAACAACCAGCAACCAGAAGCTTGGTTCGAAAACCTTTCTGGTCTGCCATCAACGGAGCACTCGATGAATCCCGGTGTAAAGAATCATTGTGAACCCGAGGGTAAAACAGGTAGAAATTCCACTTTCCTAATTCTCTACGGTATTATCTGTCTTGCCTCGAAATTTGGGCTCAAACTAACTCTTTTTCACTTCTGTATAGCTAATTGTTTCAATTACAGTCTTGTTACTTGTTTCCTAAGTTTCGTATTAATTTTGATCTCAAATTGAATTCTTTCAGTTACTAACGTGTTCATAGTCTTTCAGGCTACACACCCATAAAATTTGAGCTCAAAACACCCTCGGAAACCTTCAGAAAACCCTTGTCCGTGGGTGGTCCGTGACCTCGGACCTATGGTCCGGGACCACGGACGGATTGTCCGTGGCCACGGACACCCACGGACGGCGGCGGGATTTTAAAAATTCAAAATTTAGGTGTTTTAAATAATGTCCGGGCCCACGGACAGCCTGTCTATGGCCCCGGATTTTTCAAATTTTTGTTTTTCCTTAAATTTGACTTTTCTGTATAATTAGGTTAACCGGGGTCCGTGGTCTCGGACATGGGGTCCGTGGCTACGGACGTAAACAAAATTTGACCTAATTCTGCCTCCGGAACCCTAGTTTAGGTAGCTTTTAATTTCACTTTAATTTTCTGTCAAAAAATGTTAAAAATACAAAAAAAAAACAGAAGCGCACACCTAGGTTAAAAACAACTTTGTAGAAAGCCGTAAATTAACCAAGTAGAGGAAAAACGACCTAGGAAGGGTAATGAAAGTAATTGAACCCTAATTAAGTCGAAAATCAAGCCCCTGATAAGTGTCCAAATGAGCATGTTTTATGGGTGTATTTCATATATTATATTAGCACTTTTCTTGCTCATTTCTCCACTTTGCTTAGTTTTCCTCTAGTTTATGTTTTATTGGTTATCTCACAAATTTATTCGTTAAACATGAGGAAAACCAAGCTAGGAGCAAAGTAGACGAAGATACGAACGCATAGGCGCAAACGGATCTTAAATCGGAGCTGAAACGAATATTTTAGGAGCAAACTAATTTTCGTCCGAACCACTGTCCGAAACATTGACCTGTCCGAACTAGACTGGTCCGGACACGTCAAAATCTGCACCTGTCCGTGGAAAAATGGCAGGACAGCAACCAAGGACATGTTATGTCCGCCCAAAAAAGGCAGGACACACAAGGAAGGACATGTTATGTCCGTGTAAAATTGGCCGGACAAGAAAGAAATGTCCATGCCTGTCCGTGGATATTTGGCCGGATAGAAAACAGAGAATATGCCTGTCCGTGGATAAAAGGCCGGACAGACAAACAAGAAGCATGTCCGTGGAAATTAGGCCGGACAAGATAGGCCTGTCGGTGGAAATATGGCCGGACAACACTGAGGACAAGATGCTAGAGACGTCCGCCCATAAAAGGCCGGACAAGAGATAGAGACGTCCGGGGATTTAAACGCGGACGCGTGTAAATGCAACCCAGATCCAGAAATTAACGCAACAGATTTCTTTCGGCGCTGTCTACCCATTGTCTTCTTCATTTGTGGCGCCTGCGAACACATCCATCTACCCCATCAGCAATATCAGGCGCCGGTACTCCGTAAATCCCTCATGTGTTGTTCCAGCCCTGTCTTCTTCCTCCTCCTTTCGTCTATATAAACCTAGTACTTCTGCATCAAAAATATCAATCGATCATTCACGAACCACAATACAAACCACACCTACGACCCATTCCATCCTCTTATTGAAATACCCCTAAATTAATTTAAATTAATTTAGTGGATTTCTTTTATTAAAAATTAAATTGTTATATGTAATTATGAATATTAAATTATTATATGGAATTGTGAAATTTATTTAGGGGTTTTCTCCTATTTAACCCTAATTATTATACATTATTATATAGTATTATGAATTTAATAATAAGATTTATAAGTCAATAAATCTTGGGAAAATTATTAAAAACACTCCAATATATTATAAAGATTTTGGGAAGTGTTGGAACATTGTTTTGAAATATAAAAGTCAATATAAAATTCTAGAAACCTTAAAGCTTATTAAGCCTTGCTAGAGTTGACTTTTTGACAATGGTCAAACCAGGCCATGAAACCTATCCAATAAATAGGTTATGGAAAACCATGAAGATCGATAAAAAGAACGTCAAAAACGGATCATCCTAGCCAAAGTTATGCTAGATTGAAGTTTTGAGTCAAAACTTTGAAATCTGCCACGTGTCAACCAGTCACAGGCCGCCACACTTAGCTTAAAAATCGGAACTTCCAGCAGTGATTTTGCCCTAACTTTGGACGGCTGTATCTCACTCATCTCTCAATATTTTTCAATTCCGTCTTTTGCATTCTCTTTTCCTTTGAATCTGAAATACCCCAAACCTTGATATGTGGTTTAAATATCAAAATATGGTATGTAAAGGCTAAAAAGTGCCTTAGAAACATCAGTAAACAATTAAACCATAGTAAAATGCAATAAAACGCTAAGATACAGTTTGAGCAAAAACATGCTCTAAGCTATGTGTGAACTTGGTTAGGATCCAAAGAGCCTACCAAGACTTAATAATATTCAATTATGATTTAATAAGGCTAAATAAGTCCTTAGGAAACCTTGGTGGACAGTTAAACCAAATAAAACACAAGGAAATACCTTAAAGTCAATAAGAGCAAAATGTGCTCTAAGCTTGGAATAAATTTGTATAAGACCTAATGGTCATACCTATACCTTATAAATATGTTAATGAACATATTAAATCAATTACCAAAGAAAACCAAGCTTGAAAACAAGTTAAAACACAAAATGTGCTTTAAGGAGTCTTAAAGCACGTTTTTGAAAAATTGTCTTGTAAATGAGTTTTGAATGGCTAAATGTCCATCATTACTCTTTAATTAACATGTGTACTATATAGTATCACATTTGGGTGGCTATATTAATGGGAAATCAAAATTTCACTTCTAAGTGCCTTGTAAAGGTGAATAGTGATTTTTATAAGCTAGTTTGTAACATATGATGTTATAAGTAATTAAATGAGTCAATAAAGACTATATTACCCTTCTAATTAAATGGTGGCCGGTTTTTGTAGTAGTGAGTCACCAAGTTGTAAAAGAAATCAAATAAGTAAAGAAAAACTTAAAGTAAAGTACTATTTTGCTTTATAACATAAATATCTCCAAAAGCAAACTCATCTTCTCATTTCCTTCCTTCTTTCATTTCACACGGTTCTTCACCTTCTCCTTTCCTCCATTTACGATTTGCAACAGCCCTCTCTTCTCCATCTTCATTTCCTTGCCAAATCCAACTCCATGCTCCAAATCAAATTCTAAGACCATATTTGTCTTAGTTAGGTCAAGCTCTACACTTCTACCTTTTCAAATCTTCAAGAGCTCAATTTTGGTGCCATGGAGAATCACCATTGATGGAGCTTGAGCTTGTCTTTCCACATATTATTACTCTCCTTTGCTCCTAGGTAAGGAAACTCAAAGAAAATCCATGTTTCCTCCATGTTTTCATGTTGACCGAAAATTCACCTCACCATGGTGTATTTACCTTGCTTGTTTTAGCTTCATTTGAATCTTCCAAGGGCTAGGAGGAGTCCTCTCTTGATACTTGTTCAAGTTCTCTTCCAATTCCAAGGTAAAACAATTACCTTAATGTGTTAAAACAATATGTGTAACTAGGGTTTACAATGAGATGAAGCATAATGCTTGAATACTCATTCTATTATTTGTACATTGTTTAGAAGTTGACAAGGAACCAAATGCCCCACCGGTTTTACAAGGAAACAAGAAAGAAGTTGTGAGGAAAAAGAGGTAAACAAGCTATCTCAATGTAGTTTAAATGCCTTAGGAAAATGAGCTTGATTTGCTTAATAAAATACCTAAGGAGCCAATGGCAAATGAGCTAGTAAAATGCTCTCAAGGAGTTTATTAAGGGCATATGTATTGTTGGGTGTATTTGCAGGTCAAAGGCATTACTTATGTGGGAAATTCAGTGTTTAAGGTTTATGTTATTTAAGGGCCTAAGAGCCATGTTATTAAGGGCCTAAGTGCCAAGCAATTTAAGTTATGCACTATATTGTGATGTAGTGCTAATGTGTGAAGTTTGTGTATAAAAATGTTCTTGATGGATTTTAGGTGTTCTTGAGTGAATGGTGACAACTATGAGTTTTGGATGTGATGTATATACAAAGAACCCATGGCAAAATTTGTAAAATGTATAAGGAGTTTTAAGTGCTTGAATGAACTTGGGTGAATTAGGAATTGGTAGGAATGAGTAAATGTCTCACTAAGGAAGAAAATGTGCATTAAGGTGTTCTAAGGTGCTATAAGGATTTAGGCATTGTCTTGGAAGTTCTAGAAACCCAATGAGTGTTATTAGGATGTATTTGAGTCTTGGAGAAGTTTGTTTAAGGTTTGGGTAATGTTGATGAATAAGGAGAGTGATGTTTAAGTAAGGTTTTGAGAAAAGAATTCAAGAAGTTGTAAAAGGAGATTTAGTTAGTAAGAAAAGAAGTTGAAAGATGATGTTAAGGTGTAGAGGAAACACCTTGGTGTAGTGGTCATTATTGGTGAACTACCACTTAAAAATCTTAAGGAGAAAACATCCCAAGTGCTAGGAATTTTGTAAGGAATTTGTGAATGATAAGATGGTTTTGGTGAGTGATTTAAAGAGTTTAGCACATGGCTAAAGGTGTGTTTGATGTGCCAAGATGTTAGGAAACATTATGAGACTTTAGGAGAAGTTTGGTGAAATTGGTTAAGTGTTTAAAGACTTGGAAATTGAATGTTTTGCCGTGTCCGAACTTCCGTCCGGACATGGAAGTTCGGACAGGCTCTGTTGGATAAAGGATTTTCTCATTCTCGAACTGTGTCCGAACTTGGGAAGTCCGGACACAAGTTCGGACGTGACTGTTTCTATCTGGGATTTTTCTCGAACTGTGTCCGAACTTGGGAAGTCCGGACACAAGTTCGGACGTGTGTATAGTTTCAGTATTGGGTCGCGGCTTGTGTCCGAACTTGGGAAGTCCGGACACAAGTTCGGACAGGCCACTGTATGGACCAAAATTGTTGTTTTAAGGTATGGAAATGATGTGTAATGATGGGGATTGATAGGTAATGATGTTATAAGGTTGTTAAGGACATGTTAGGTGAGTTTTAATGGTATTTAAGTGGGTGAAAAGTTGTATCAAAATGTAAAAGTAAAACAAGTTAAAATGTAAAGTTATGTAACTACGTTAACGGGGGAAGTTAAGCATTAGACATTAAATAATCAAGCAAACCCCGATGTTAATAAAAACACATGTGATGTAACAGTTGTTCGAGAATCGCTCGAGGCATAAGTGGACGTGGTAAAGTGGACTCCGGTGACAGGTATGGTTTTCTTGCAACCTGTGTCCTACCGGATTACACCGGCTTGTATGCCAATGTGTTTTTCTGTATGTTTACCACGTTATGAGATAAATCATGAAACGAGTTTACAGTCGTTATTGTTATTGTATGTTTACGTGCCGATACCGGTAACCTCGAATGCGCTTGAAGGGCTAGTTAACCACTATTAGGTAAACGTAAGAGAACGGTATCCGGTAACAACGTTTCCGACTTAAGGAACGTTCTAACCACGGCTATGCGTGAGTTGGTTATGTGATGTTGTGTGTGATGTTTGTATGTGAATGTATGACACTCTCTTCCCTTGTGTATGTCTAACAAGACTTAACCCAATGTTTGTGATTGTTTCATAAAGTTCAAAGTTGAACTTCTAATAAGTGCTAACGGGGGGAGTGAGGAGTCCGGTCTGTTCCGGCCACGCGTGTGAGTATGGGGGTCGTTGTCATAGCAGGTTCGATCCTCTCTGTATGTTATGGTTGTTTTCCAATTTGGTTCCCAACCTTCCCTTTAGCTTAACCAAGGCTATTACTGACTCACGTCGGGCCACAGGGGCATACTATTGTTATGTTTGTTTCGGTGTGCTTAGATCACTATATCCGGGGCACCTTGTGTTAAGTTAACCGTTCATTTAACGAAACGGTAACGAGTTATGTAACGAGCTTATCATGAGACTGGCAACATTCTCTAGGCTCACCAGTGTATTGGCAATGTTTGGGTCGGTTCCTAAGAGAACCATTCCCGTTATGTTATGTGTTTTGTTGTGATGCAATATCCATTGCGGTGTTATGTGGTGCACGTGGAAACGTGCAAGGTGCTGTTAAGTGTTGTTATGTAGTGTATGTTATATGTAGTAAAATGTGGAGCGTGTGGATCATGGATATGAATCCCAGTTTGTGATAAGAGGCGTCTAAGGATAACCCGATTTAAGGGTAAGTGTCGTCTGTTAAGGAAGTAGCTCCATTAGAGGAGGAACACTCTAGGGATATTGAATACCTTGAGTGACTTATTAAGTAAGGATATATTATCCGTCTGTTGAGCCCGTTGAGGCGAAATGATTATGTGTTGTGTGTTTACAGTTGCATGTATGATTTAAAAATAATCAACCGCATGCTAAGACGACAATTAGTTGTGCGTGGCCCGGTAGCATGTGGGCTGCGGGATTACCATACCAGCAAAGGTGCTGAGCCCCTTGGGGGCCACCCTTTCTCTTCTTTTCCTATTTCAGGTACAGAGAGCTGGAAGCCGTCCGAGAGTAAGACGGGGTAGACATTGTACATGGATAATCGTTTATGTTGTATATATACAGTAGGTGTAGTAAGACCGAAATTGTTATCGGCATTAGTTATAAATACTCGGTATAGTTGAAAGGTGTATGTAGTTGTTGTGTTAATGGAAAGGGATAGTAAGGTGTAACCGCTCGGGAATTTAGCCCATCAGACCGGTACAATTGGTATGTATTAGCCTTGTTAGCCACGTGGGTGGCTAACGGCGTGTAACACCAACGAGATAAGTAATGTGATGAGGTAGTTTTCCGCTGCAGATTATTGTAAGTGTGTTATTGTTGGATGGGGTGTTACAAAAAGTGGTATCAGAGCGAAGTATCGCTCTGATGACTGAATTACCGAGCTTAGGAAGTACCGAGTTAGGATTTAAGTACTTTGGGTTAAGGGTTGAGTGATAGCGTGAGAGATACGCTAGTTAGGAACTACCAGTGACTACTGGAAACCTACATATCCATCCCACCCTCCACAATCCCTGTTTTATAACTTGGGCAACAACGCCAGAGAGATGAAGTCCTCTCATACTCGGGAATACCCGATCTGGCTGTTATTAAGTACCTCCAAAGGTACGGAGAACCTGTCATACGGTAGATCCCGAAAACTGGGAATCCCGGAGACGGTCTCCATCAGAATGAGTTAACCGCATTTAATAGCGAAGAATGAAGGATTTTGTGTATAAGAGAATAGAATTTCTGGCAACCTGGGTCGACATGCCGAGCAGTCGAGTATGACCAGCTTGCAACGCACCGACCGTGCAACAGGCAGGAAATGGATTAATGGAACCCGAGACGAGTGTCTACGGGACCACAGTTGATAAATAATACACCAACGGTATATCAACCGACAAGGGAACTACAACGTAGTGCCCAAGTACGTGGGACGAGCTACAAAGAGAATACAATACTAAGAAGAGGGGGTCTCCCAGAATGGGAAACACCCTAATTAATGATTATCATGTGAAGACAGTGAGAAGTCACCTAGAGGAGTTGTTATCAAGACAGTAAGATCAGTGAGGGCCAACAAGGCCACTGATAACAGTGCAAATAAAAACAATACCACAACCGGTATGTGTTAAACCGATAGCCAGTTAGCATGGCGCACTTGCCATAGCAAGTGCTGCTATAACAGGGCTGTTCGGGACATTTATAACCACTACGAAGTACTTGGTGAAGTACCATGAAGTTAAGTGAGATCATTGTAACCGTGGAAGGGCTTAATAGCCTAACCTCTGTGATTGTAAGTACACCAGTCAGCAAGAAGCTAGACTTGGCTAAGGTAAGAAGATGTTGTGAAACCATGAAAATTTTCTTTTAACTCAGATTTATTCAAACCCTTTTCTTTTCAAAACCAGATTTTCTTTCAAACCAACACTTCTTTCCAACCTTCTTTTAAACCAAGCCAGTAAAACCAAGGACAGTTGACGAGGATACAACGACGGATAAACTTTCCCTCGATTAAGTTCGGGAAGCAAGGAATGAATATTGTCACGGGACAATATAAGGGAGTTGACAACAGAATACTTCACCTAGGCGTGTGACGGACACTACGAGTGTACCAACTGAATTGTGGGACGACCGCACTCCGATAGGAGCTTGTGGGCCTGACAGACCTACTTATGGGTTAGTTGGGTAAGCAATGTATCAGTATGATACCCCATATATGTATACGAGAGAGTCCGAAACACGGAAGTAGTCGACTCCGTTCTACGGTCAGCAGTATAAATCAAACAAGAGCTAAGGATTACAAGGAATAGTTGAAGCTAAGGAACTCAGTTAAGGATAACGAGACTAAAAGGATTAGTGAATTCCTTCAAGGAATGTTTAAGAGTTAGGAAGTGCGAAGGGCACAAACCGTTATGTAAAGACATCACATATGTCTTAAGGATCCTTAGGGATAAACATGTATAGCTGGAACGGTGACCTAGCCTACATGGCAAGGATGCTAATGTGGACACATTAATGTGCAATGAACGGGATGAAAATTCCCAGAATGAGTACCTACACTACCAGGAAATGTTGATCTTCACAGAAGGAATAATAAGCCAGTTAAGAACGCAAAAGGCGTGGCTAACTGAATATACCAATAAGTGTGAACCAGATGTAATGGCATGACTTAGTAACACCCAGGAGCAATCCTTAAAGGGTGTTCGAATCAACAATTGTTGAACGAAATAGCACAGAAACACAGGGTTGAAACTAACACCCAGTTTAGACATGAGTTGTCAGGAGACGGACTGACAAACCTAAGGGGAATCCCATGAAAGGAAACGTGATGCAACGACTTGTCATGGAGCCCAATATAATATCCAAACCATGTAATATTGGACAGAGAAGTACATGTATGTGGACAGCCTACAATGAGCCCAGCTCAAGGCAAATAAGGCTTATAAGCCATAAGCAAGATATGTTATATAAATTCGATTGATGGTATAAGTGAATAGAGTGGTAAACGAACCACTGCATTAAGAGTGGGGATACCTCTCGATATTGTGACACCGCAGGAGCGGTAATTATGTGAATCAAGTTCAAGAAATATGTTAAGGATGGACGATGTTATTATTGAAAGAGAGCAATTAGCTTAATAGTATTTGTGTATAAAGTGAAACACCGAGCTGAATAATGCCGGCTTATGACGCGAATGATCGATGCTCAAGGAGCATTCAGTAGTCATCCAAAGGAGGGATGAACCATAATGTGAATAATGTAAGTATATGTGTGGAAGTTAATGTGACGGTAAACATGATATAAGCTGATGTTATACAGGGAGTAAGAGCACGGTGCGCAACAAGCGACCGTTGTATAAGTGTTGTTAAACGATAATGTAACAGATAAGACCAGTTATGAGTTAAACTTAGTAGAGATGCAAGATAAGCGATGTTAAACAGACTGGGCAATAAGCTAGTGGTAGGTACTGTGTGATGAGGAACTCAGTGTGAATTCCATGGCGAATCGCATAAGGGATTTATTGTCAAGAGTTTACGCCTCTGCACTCTGTATGACTGAGTGTTTTGGTATTGCACTTGCGCAGTAATGATCGAGTGGATAGCTAGGAATTGGAAACATGTTAATTATGGAGGAATAATGTTATAATGGCCGATGCATAGGAAATGCAAGGCCGCACCAATAAAAAAAAAGTACTTGTACAGTAAGTGACATGATTAACAGTAAGTGACTACAGTAGCACTAACTGCCAAATATCGGTATGAAATATACCCCAAATGTTGTAAATAGCTGAGAGAGCACTACACACTAGGTAGTAGCTCAATCTCAACCGACAATAAGCCGGAAGGGAACAAGTCAATCATTGTGAAATACATAGCTGTATACACAGTAAATTATCATGGAAGTGGATAGGAAGTTTATAACTCACCGAATTCGCTAACGGTAAGAGATACCACGCGTCGGTTGAGAAACCATTGTTACCAAGATAAAGGTGACAATTGGGGATATACAATACAGTAAGAATAACAAAAGGAGCAATTAAGCTCTACAGATATTAGAGTTTCGCAGCAGAAACTAGTGAGCCAGTGATTCAAGCGTTGAATGTACATGGTAAACACGAGTGAATGGCTAATTATTAACGCCTAGAAGCCTAACAGACCAGAATCGAAACCAACTAAGAGTTTAAACAAACTCCAATGCGAATTCTTGGTTAGGGACTAAACCGCCAATATGGTTAAGATCCTCTAATCAGAATCCATTGTGTAATAGACCGCGTGGAAGTTAAAACACTTCACGACGGCAGAACATTTAAGCCAATGTTTAGTGATTGATTACGTGGGCGTAATCCCTTTTAAGGGGGGTAGAGCGCAAAACCACTTAGTGTATATTACCGTACAAGTGTACGTAGTGTATGTGATTTATATTGTGCATAGCACAAAATTATATTATTGTTTTGATGATTGGTGTGTGTGTTACGTAAACATACACATTCATTCATGGTTTAATTGTGGTAATTGCGCACAAAAGATGCGAATACCATTGTGATAAGTGTGTGTGTCTGTTAACAGTTGTGTGTCATAGTACAAGTGTGGGGAGTAGAGAAACTCCCGGGGGAACAAAAGCCCCGACAGTGTATAAATGTAAAACCAGGTGTTGTATTTTGATAAAATATATGTGTATATATATATATATATTATATAGTGATTCATAAAAAGGCATGATACCGATATAAAACCTAATGAGAATAAGATTCCATAGGTAACAGGATTAAAGTGTATGGGAATGACTGATAGACGAAGTTCTATCCTTGGAGATGTATGATCATGATTAGAATGATTTAAAAGATAGAAAATTGGAAATGAGTGATTTACTTGATGCTTGAAAATGAAGTGGGAGGTGGAACTTGATTTGCATGCGATCAAGGGAAGCCGAACACAAATTGGGGTGGAAGGATAGTTCAACACTGATGCTGATCACATCAGGGTTGGATGACTCTTGAAACTCCCTATAAGTGGTCACAAATAACCACGCTAATAAAAGAAGCAAAGAGCTTAAGTTGGACTTGGAGTTGTGTGTGTTTTCAAAAGGATTTTCAGTTGGTATTTATAAAACGTTGATAGATACTTTACAATAATTAAAGTTCTCTTACTTAACCTCACAAGAAAATTTTAAATTTAAGTGATTGTTTTAATCTCCCAAAGGCACGGGACGGAAGGTGTCCATCGCTCCGGGTTGTCTCGTGCGGTTCTGCGGGATCACAGTGTTGTATGTAAAAGATATTTTTGATTGTTATATGTGCTATGACATGTTGTGTGGTATGGTAATAAATGTTATTGACCTTGATCTCCTAAAAGTGTATGCTATTAGACCTATGAGTCTAAATGTGTTGTTAACATAGACCTAAGTGTCTGAAGACTGTTATGTTATGGGACCTATGTGTCCAAATGTTGTGATGTTACCCAAGACCAGTGAGTCAAGGGGTTGTTTATGTTGTGTAAGTGTTGTTAAGATACCCGGACCATAGAGTCCGAGGTTAACATGTGGATATGTTATGTTATGTGTGGATGTGAATGTGTTGCCCGGGACCATTAAGTCCGAGGTGTGATGTAAAGTGTGTTTGGTTATGGAAGTTTATTTCCAAGTGATTCCTGTGTTCAAATTAATGATGTGGAAAGTGTGAACTTCGAGGACGAAGTTCTTTTAAAGGGGGGTAGATTGAAATACCCCAAACCTTGATATGTGGTTTAAATATCAAATATGGTATGTAAAGGCTAAAAAGTGCCTAGAAACATCAGTAAACAATTAAACCATAGTAAAATGCAATAAAACGCTAAGATACAGTTTGAGCAAAAACATGCTCTAAGCTATGTGTGAACTTGGTTAGGATCCAAAGAGCCTACCAAGACTTAATAATATTCAATTATGATTAATAGGCTAAATAAGTCCTTAGAAACCTTGGTGGACAGTTAAACCAAATAAAACACAAGGAAATACCTTAAAGTCAATAAGAGCAAAATGTGCTCTAAGCTTGGAATAAATTTGTATAAGACCTAATGGTCATACCTATACCTTATAAATATGTTAATGAACATATTAAATCAATTACCAAAGAAAACCAAGCTTGAAAACAAGTTAAAACACAAAATGTGCTTTAAGGAGTCTTAAAGCACGTTTTTGAAAAATTGTCTTGTAAATGAGTTTTGAATGGCTAAATGTCCATCATTACTCTTTAATTAACATGTGTACTATATAGTATCACATTTGGGTGGCTATATTAATGGGAAATCAAAAATTTCACTTCTAAGTGCCTTGGGTTGT
Organism: Limonium bicolor; assembly: GCA_023374045.1. NCBI lineage: Eukaryota > Viridiplantae > Streptophyta > Magnoliopsida > Caryophyllales > Plumbaginaceae > Limonium > Limonium bicolor. The sequence continues at coordinate 6,918,876 of CM041780.1, forward strand.
AAAGGTGAATAGTGATTTTTATAAGCTAGTTTTAACATATGATGTTATAAGTAATTAAATGAGTCAATAAAGACTATATTACCCTTCTAATTAAATGGTGGCCGGTTTTTGTAGTAGTGAGTCACCAAGTTGTAAAAGAAATCAAATAAGTAAAGAAAAACTTAAAGTAAAGTACTATTTTGCTTTATAACATAAATATCTCCAAAAGCAAACTCATCTTCTCATTTCCTTCTCTTCTTTCATTTCACACGGTTCTTCTTCACCTTCTCCTTTCCTCCATTTACGATTTGCAACAGCCCTCTCTTCTCCATCTTCATTTCCTTGCCAAATCCAACTCCATGCTCCAAATCAAATTCTAAGACCATATTTGTCTTAGTTAGGTCAAGCTCTACACTTCTACCTTTTCAAATCTTCAAGAGCTCAATTTTGGTGCCATGGAGAATCACCATTGATGGAGCTTGAGCTTGTCTTTCCACATATTATTACTCCTTTGCTCCTAGGTAAGGAAACTCAAAGAAAATCCATGTTTCCTCCATGTTTTCATGTTGACCGAAAATTCACCTCACCATGGTGTATTTACCTTGCTTGTTTTAGCTTCATTTGAATCTTCCAAGGGCTAGGAGGAGTCCTCTCTTGATACTTGTTCAAGTTCTCTTCCAATTCCAAGGTAAAACAATTACCTTAATGTGTTAAACAATATGTGTAACTAGGGTTTACAATGAGATGAAGCATAATGCTTGAATACTCATTCTATTATTTGTACATTGTTTAGAAGTTGACAAGGAACCAAATGCCCCACCGGTTTTACAAGGAAACAAGAAAGAAGTTGTGAGGAAAAAGAGGTAAACAAGCTATCTCAATGTAGTTTAAATGCCTTAGGAAATGAGCTTGATTTGCTTAATAAAATACCTAAGGAGCCAATGGCAAATGAGCTAGCAAAATGCTCTCAAGGAGTTTATTAAAGGAATATGTATTGTTGGGTGTATTTGCAGGTCAAAGGCACTACTTATGTGGGAAATTCAGTGTTTAAGGTTTATGCAATTTAAGGGCCTAAGAGCCATGTTATCTAAGGGCCTAAGTGCCAAGCAATTTAAGTTATGCACTATATTGTGATGTAGTGCTTAATGTGTGAAGTTTGTGTATAAAAATGTGTTTGATGGATTTTAGGTGTTCTTGAGTGAAATAAGGTAAAAACCTAAGTGTTTGGATGTGAGTATATACAAGAGAAGCTATGGCCAAATTTGTAAAATGTATAAGGAGTTTTAAGTGCTTGAATGAACTTGGGTGAATTAGGAATTGGTAGGAATGAGTAAATGTCTCACTAAGGAAGAAAATGTGCATTAAGGTGTTCTAAGGTGCTATAGGATTAGGCATTGTCTTGGAGTTCTAGAAACCCAATGAGTGTTATTAGGATGTATTTGAGTCTTGGAGAAGTTTGTTTAAGTTTGGGTAATGTTGATGAATAAGGAGAGTGATGTTTAAGTAAGGTTTTGAGAAAAGAATTCAAGAAGTTGTAAAAGGAGATTTAGTTAGTAAGAAAAGAAGTTGAAAGATGATGTTAAGGTGTAGAGGAAACACCTTGTGTAGTGGTCATTATTGGTGAACTACCACTTAAAAATCTTAAGGAGAAAACATCCCAAGTGCTAGGAATTTTGTAAGGAATTTGTGAATGATAAGATGGTTTGGTGAGTGATTTAAAGAGTTTAGCACATGGCTAAAGGTGTGTTTGATGTGCCAAATGATTTAGGAAACATTATGAGACTTTAGGAGAAGTGGTTGAATTGGTTAAGTGTTTAAAGACTTGGAAATTGATGTTTTGCCGTGTCCGAACTTCCGTCCGGACATGGAAGTTCGGACAGGCTGTTGGATAAAGGATTTTCTCATTCTCGAACTGTGTCCGAACTTGGGAAGTCCGGACACAAGTTCGGACGTGACTTCTATCTGGGATTTATTCTCGAACTGTGTCCGAACTTGGGAAGTGCGGACACAAGTCGGACGTGTGTATAGTTTCAGTATTGGGTCGCGGCTTGTGTCCGAACTTGGGAAGTCCGGACACAAGTTCGGACAGGCCACTGTATGGACCAAAATTGTTGTTTTAAGGTATGGAATGATGTGTAATGATGGGGATTGATAGGTAATGATGTTATAAGGTTGTTAAGGACATGTTAGGTGAGTTTTAATGGTATTTAAGTGGTGAAAAGTTGTATCAAAATGTAAAAGTAAAACAAGTTTAAATGTAAAGTTATGTAACTACGTTAACGGGGGAAGTTAAGCATTAGACATTAATAATCAAGCAAACCCCGAAGTTAATAAAAAACACATGTGATGTTAACAGTTGTTCGAGAATCGCTCGAGGAACATAAGTGGACGTGGTAAATGGACTCCGGTGACAGGTATGGTTTTCTTGCAACCTGTGTCCTACCGGATTACACCGGCTTGTATGCCAATGTGTTTTCTGTATGTTTACCACGTTATGAGATAAATCATGAAACGAGTTTACAGTCGTTATTGTTATTGTATGTTTACGTGCCGATACCGGTAACCTCGAATGCGCTTGAAGGGCTAGTTAACCACTATTAGGTAAACGTAAGAGAACGGATCCGGTAACAACGTTTCCGACTTAAGGAACGTTCTAACCACGGCTATGCGTGAGTTGGTTATGTGATGTTGTGTGTGATGTTTGTATGTGAATGTATGACACTCTCTTCCCTTGTGATGTCTAACAAGACTTAACCCAATGTTTGTGATTGTTTCATAAAGTTCAAAGTTGAACTTCTAATAAGTGCTAACGGGGGGAGTGAGGAGTCCGGTCTGTTCCGCCACGCGTGTTGAGTATGGGGGTCGTTGTCATAGCAGGTTCGATCCCTCTGTATGTTATGGTTGTTTTCCAATTGGTTCCCAACCTTCCCTTTAGCTTAACCAAGGCTATTACTGACTCACGTCGGGCCACAGGGGCATACTATTGTTATGTTTGTTTCGGTGTGCTTAGATCACATATCCGGGCACCTTGTGTTAAGTAACCGTTCATTTAACGAAACGGTAACGAGTTATGTAACGAGCTTATCATGAGACTGGCAACATTCTCTAGGCTCACCAGTGTATGGCAATGTTTGGGTCGGTTCCTAAGAGAACCATTCCCGTTATGTTATGTGTTTGTTGTGATGCAATATCCATTGCGGTGTTATGTGGTGCACGTGGAAACGTGCAAGGTGCTGTTAAGTGTTGTTATGTAGTGTGTTATATGTAGTAAAATGTGGAGCGTGTGGATCATGGATATGAATCCCAGTTTGTGATAAGAGGCGTCTAAGGATAACCCGATTTAAGGGTAAGTGTCGTCTGTTAAGGAAGTAGCTCCATTAGAGGAGGAACACTCTAGGGATATTGAATACCTTGAGTGACTTATTAAGTAAGGATATATTATCCGTCTGTTGAGCCCGTTGAGGCGAATGATTATGTGTTGTGTGTTTACAGTTGCATGTATGATTTAAAAATAATCAACCGCATGCTAAGACGACAATTAGTTGTGGTGGCCCGGTAGCATGTGGGCTGCGGGATTACCATACCAGCAAAGGTGCTGAGCCCCTTGGGGGCCACCCTTTCTCTTCTTTTCCTATTTCAGGTACAGAGAGCTGGAGCCGTCCGAGAGTAAGACGGGGTAGACATTGTACATGGATAATCGTTTATGTTGTATATATACAGTAGGTGTAGTAAGACCGAATTGTTATCGGCATTAGTTATAAATACTCGGTATAGTTGAAAGGTGTATGTAGTTGTTGTGTTAATGGAAAGGGATAGTAAGGTGTAACCGCTCGGGAATTTAGCCCATCAGACCGGTACAATTGGTATGTATTAGCCTTGTTAGCCACGTGGGTGGCTAACGGCGTGTAACACCAACGAGATAAGTAATGTGATGAGGTAGTTTTCCGCTGCAGATTATTGTAAGTGTGTTATTGTTGGATGGGGTGTTACAGAATCCTCTTTCCAACCATTACTCACACATACCCTAACTCATTATACATCAGCCGGAAATTTGATACAAAGTAGCCACCTTGCAAAACCGAATCTGCAAATTCCAGTTTCTCCTTTCGAATCAGGTAACTTCGACTAGTCATAACTTCTTCGTTTAGCATCCAAATTTCGTGTTCTTTAGCTCGTTTTAAAGAGCTCTAATCCCTCTACAACTTTCATGTTGATGACCAAATCTAATTCTCAATCATATGGAAGATATCGGCGTCTAAAGTTCCGACCCCGATCTGGTCGCGTTTTGCCCAGAATTTTTCCAGAAACGAGAAGGTAAACTCGTAACTTTCGGGTTTGATTTCTTCTTGTGTGTTGTGAGTTAGAGTGATTTCTTGTTATCAATGTGTAGAGCTACGTTTCCTCTTTTGATTAAGCCTTTATACGTATTCTAATTCGATCTAGAACTTAACTTATAGATCCTCAAAGTGAGCTCCTCGAAACAGTCAAGTTCGAACCTTTTCCAGAAAACTGAATCGAATTCCTTTGATTTGTGCAACTCCGGTGAGTTTCCGGTCAAATTTCTCCGTTATTGCTGTTAGTAATCATGTATCCGACCTAAACCAACAACCAATTGAGGTTATTATGCTCTGTATGTGTAGAATTTTGCAAGATTGTAATCGAATCAAACTTTGAACCCTAACTTTGATTTGAATTCGAATCCCATCGTATACTGCATAATAATTGGGGAAACCGGTATCATTGGAACCGAAATTTTATTACGAAGCTATAGAAACAAGAATCACTCGATTTCGTTCTGTAGATTGTGAGAAAAACGAGAATTAGTACTCGGGTTGGAATTCGAACTTGCTGATGAACTAGGAGTACAGCAGCCGTTGATTTCGTTTTAAAGGATTTGGACGGTCCAGATTAGATCTGGCGATTTAAAGTTGTTTTAGGGTTTTATAAATTCCAGTAAATAGTCTTAACTTGTTGGGTTAATTTAAATATCTTCCCGAATGTATTTTGACTTGAAATTTTAACCATAGATTCCTTATTTTATCTAGTTTATATTGATGTAAATTATTATGGTTTTGGAGTTTTTAAACATAAGTTATGATTTTTACAAGTTACGGGTTTTCTGGAATTATTTGGCTAAATTAAAAAGATATTTTTATGAAATAAAAATTTTATAATATGTCTAAAATGTTATAGTTACTGTATATTAAATTTGGGAATTTTTGGGCAATGGTAAAGGGTTTTAAAAATTGTGTTTGTGAGTTTTTCATAAGAATAACTTATAATATATAGTTTTTAATGTAATCAAAAATTAAAGTGTAGTTGATTAATGAACTTTATAGGTTGGGGAAAATATAATAAGACTAATTAAAATTTAATACAGTATGTTTATAAATATTTTGGGTATTAACTTTAAGTGGGGTAAAAATTGTTACATATATTTATATATATTTATATGAGAGAAATAAAAGAAACTTATATTAAATCAAGGAATTTAACTAAACTACATTTTATTTATTATATAATATGGAAGATAATATGTTTAACTAAAACTAAGGGAAATACTTTATTTTATAAACCATAAATCAGTTGTGGATATGTCTAAAAGATATTAAATATAATTAAATACAATAGAATTTCTTGAAGAATGTTCTGGATAAATCTTAATTATGTAGATATATATATATATATATATATATATATATAATAAATGCAATAAAAATAGATAAAGGAAATAACATTCCTTGTGAGAAATATAATAGGAAGGATATATATATACGATTAATAAATAAAAGGAATAAAATACCTTATAGAAAATGTAATATGAAGGAATTAATGAGTTAAACTAAACCTCTACATAATACTAATAATAGAGTACTATATGAGGTGGTATTATTTTATGGTTATGAACTGCGTTTTTAGTTACCTTTGAATTTCTAGGATTTATATTAACAGTATTAAAATACATGTATATATTTAGTCAGTGACCACAATGTAAATCTATAATTTGGTTAAGAAATTAATAAGTTGAAATTTAGGAATATTTGTAATTAGTCTACATAAAGGGTTACACAAATAGATCTTATTATATAATTAATAATAAAATAAATGAAATACTTTTACATTTAAATGTTCTTATTATATAAACAATAGTAAAATAAATGAGTTACTTTTACATCTACATGTGAAGAGGATAAATAAGTCTAGATTTAATTATTTCTTAATATTTATAGTATTGAGTAATAACTTAATATTTTATGATAAAATCATTAAAAGGATTATGATATAAAACTATATTAAACTATGATTAGGAGATTAATCTAAATGATAATCCTTAAGTTTCTTGGAATTAGTTAAGCCATATAAAATACATTCATTATCAATATTCAGGATGTGAGTTTATAAATAAGTGATATACATAATAGTTAAAGATTTACAAAAAGGTTTGCAAATAGAAATTTGATACTTAAAATCATTGAACCTTTAATTAGATGAAACTAGGTTACATAAGAGATTATATTGATTTACCTTTTGACACTGGAAAAATTAATGTGTCATTTGAATATAAGGTATGGGGATTTTTCATAATAGATTATCTTATTAAATAATTAACAATTTCACTTACGAACCAGAATTTAATTCTTTGATAAATTCTACTTTATGTAGATATATTTTTTTTCCATCCTAAATACAATAAAGGAAATTAATTTATTAAGTTATTCCTTTGAAACCTTTGGTCTTGTAAGTAATATAAAATGTATTTAAGACATAAGTTTATTAAAATTTAGTACAAAAGATTATACATACTCTATGGAGAGAATGTGTGTAAAAATTAAATACTTGGGAAATTAAAATGTAAGTAAGGATACATAAAAAGGGTTATCTTAAAACACCTTATTATATAGGTGATAATTAAGCGAATAATATACCCTGTGGATACTAAATGTAAGAGTTCTATGAGTCTAAGTTAATTATAATATGGTTATTTCAAGATGAAAAGTAATTTAACATCTTATGACAAGATTTTTAGATGGTTGTAATTAAAGTTATTCTGAACTAAAGATAAGATAAATGAGTTTAGTAACTCAATTAAGTTATAATAAAATGCGTCTACAACACTATGATTCCAATATACAAGATGTAGATCTTAAATAGGTTGAGGGGAAGACTTAAACATAATGGATTATCTAGTAGATATTGGTAACTTACATAATCATTGCATTGTGAAATAATAGTATAGTATTCTAAGATGAACTCATCATAGGTCATAATACAATGTTTATTCTGAATTAAGGATAAAAGTATTGAGCCTAAGTTTATTATTGAAATTCTAAGATTGATTATATAATATAAAACACATTTATGATATAAAGGTCTCGAACGTTTTAAAAGTGAGGATTATGGTTAAGTATGAATAAAGTGGATAGGAGTGGACAATTAGCAAATGTTAATCGAATACATTCCTTGATCTTACCACCTTGGGCTATACAACGTTCTCAAATAACTCAAAGATTATACGTAACACATAAGTGAGGCTTAAAAGACAATTGAGACTTTGGAATAAGAGTAAGGAATTTATTTAAGCTTAACTTAGGCTACAAGCGATTGATGATAGACTACCTTTAATATTCTTCAGAGTACTGTTGATTGTTTGCGCAAGTTGATTAGAACTGCTACAGCGTTACCCAGGTACGATTTCTCGTACTCAGCTTGTTGTGTTTTGGACTTTATGGAATGTTTTGTACGATTTCTCGTACTCCGATATTTTTGATGATTGACTTGTGGGATGTTTTGGAAAACGCTAACTGACTTTAAGAGGAATTTCTAAAAAAAGAATTGGTTGTGTGACTAACTCAGCTTGTGTGACTAACTGAGCCTTGAGCATGAAATTTACATGGGTACTGGTTCTTTCTATTTGGTGTCCCGTTAGACATTGACTGCTTAGGGTTTACGCTTCTGCACTCTGTAGGACTGAGTGTTTTGGTATTGCTCTGGGTAGTTGGTGGTCTAGTGGGAATTTGGAAAAGGTCATTCTTGGAAATCTTTCTTTCGACGTGCGCGCGTCTTTAATGGTAACAGCAGGGGGCTGTATATCCCTCGCCCATAGGGGCATTGATATTTAACAGCAGGGGGCTGTATATCCCTCGTCCATCAGGACATTTTTAATTTAACAGCAGGGGGCTGTATATCCCTCGCCCATAGGGGCATTGATATTTAACAGCAGGGGGCTGTATATCCCTCGTCCATCAGGACATTTTCAATTTAACAGCAGGGGGCTGTATATCCCTCGCCCATAGGGGCATTGATATTTAACAGCAGGGGGCTGTATATCCCTCGTCCACCAGGACATTTAAATCTGACAGCAGGGGGCTGTATATCCCTCGTCCATATGGACATTGATATCTGGCGGTGGGGGCCATCTCTCCCAATTGAATTATTCCACTCTTGAGTTATTGGTTCTTGGATCTATCTATTATTCCTAGTCCTTTGTGACTATCTGAGTCTTTATACTCCAAACGGGAATTGGTTCTAACATCAACAATGGATGCTTACTAACTATGTGGTGTGACTACTTAAGTGGATGACTTGTGTTTGAAATTCTTTATCTTTGTCTTGTTTTCCTTTCTCTTTAAACTTGATTGTTTTGAAGTGCTTTATCTCTGTTTTACTTTTAAGAGTTTGTTTCCATGTTACTATTTATTTTGAAGAGTTATGTTTTATAAGTTTGTTTTTGGAGAATTGTACCAGTTCCATTCCAGGGAATTGACCCGCCCCTTTCGGGGTGGGCTGCTTGGTTTCATCTTGCAGGTACAAATTGATTTACAGGTGGCCACGAAGAGCATGAGTGATTGGGATGGGATTAGGTTTATGGAGAGTGAATGTATTTATTTATTGTTTTGTTTATATTAAGTTTTCTCGAAGTTCAGACCGTAACTTAGTTAATTGTAAGTTGTAAATTGGTGAGGTTTGGTGCCGGGTGTTTGGAACCCGATGATCTGTACGCCTTTAGTATTTTATTTCCGCTGTAATTATGTTAAGTAGGGGCGTTAGAGTGATTTCTTGTTATCAATGCGTAGAGCTACGTTTCCTCTTTTGATTAAGCCTTTATACGTATTCTAATTCGATCTAGTATTTAACTTATAGATCCTCAAAGTGAGCTCCTCGAAACAGTCAAGTTCGAACCTTTTCCAGAAAACTGAATCGAATTCCTTCGATTTGTGCAACTCCGGTGAGTTTCCGGTCAAATTTCTCCGTTATTGCTGTTAGTAATCATGTATCCGACCTAACCCAACAACCAATTGAGGTTATTATGCTCTGTATGTGTAGAATTTTGCAAGATTGTAATCGAATCAAACTTTGAACCCTAACTTTGATTTGAATTCGAATCCCATCGTATACTGCATAATAATTGGGGAAACCGGTATCATTGGAACCGAAATTTTATTACGAAGCTATAGAAACAAGAATCACTCGATTTCGTTCTGTAGATTGTGAGAAAAACGAGAATTAGTACTCGGGTTGGAATTCGAACTTGCTGATGAACTAGGAGTACAGCAGCCGTTGATTTCGTTTTAAAGGATTTGGACGGCCGAGATTAGATCTGGTAATTTAAAACTGTTTTAGGTTTCTATAAAATTCTGTAAATAGCTCTAACTTGTTGATCTTAGTTAATGGCCTTCCCGAAGGTATTTTGACTTGAAATTTTAACCATAGATTCCTTATTTAATCTAGTTTTTTTGATGTAAATTATTATGATTTTGGAGTTTTTAAACATAAGTTATGATTTTACAAGTTACGGGTTTTCTGGAATTATTTGGTTAAATTAAAAAGATATTTTTATGAAACAAAATTTTTATAATATGTATAAAATGTTATAGTTACTGTATATTAAATTTGGGAATTTTTGGGCAATGGTAAAAGGTTTTAAAAATTGTGTTCATGAGTTTTTCATAAGGATAATATAATATATGGTTTTTAATGTAATCAAAAATTAAAGTGTAGTTGATTAATGAACTTTATAGGTTGGGGAAAATATAATAAGACTAATTAACATTTAATACAGTATGTTTATAAATATTTTGGGTATTAACTTTAAGTGGGGTAAAAATTGTTACATATATATATATATTTATATGAGAGAAATAAAATAGAAAATATTAAATCAAGGAATTTAACTAAACTACATTTTATTTATTATATAATATGGAAGCTAATATGTTTAACTAAAACTAAGGGAAATACTTTATTTTATAAACCATAAATCAGTTGTGGATATGTCTAAAAGATATTAAATATAATTAAATACAATAGAATTTCTTGAAGAATTCTGGATAAATCTTAATATTGTAGATATATATATTTATAAATACAATAAAAATAGATAAAGGAAATAACATTCCTTGTGAGAAATATAATAGGAAGGATATATATATACGATTAATAAATAAAAGGAATAAAATACCTTATAGAAAATGTAATATGAAGGAATTAATGAGTTAAACTAAACCTCTACATAATACTAATAATAGAGTACTATATGAGGTGGTATTATTTTATGGTTATGAACTGAGTTTTTAGTTACCTTTGAATTTCTAGGATTTATATTAACAGTATTAAAATACATGTATATATTTAGTCAGTGACCACAATGTAAATCTATAATTTGGTTAAGAAATTAATAAGTTGAAATTTAGGAATATTTGTAATTAGTCTACATAAAGGGTTACACAAATAGATCTTAATATATTAATAATAAAATAAATGAAATACTTTTACATTTAAATGTTTATTATATAAACAATAGTAAAATAAATGAGTTACTTTTACATCTACATGTGAAGAGGATAAATAAGTCTAGATTTAATTATTTCTTAATATTTATAGTATTGAGTAATAACTTAATATTTTAAGATAAAATCATTAAAAGGATTATGATAAAAACTATATTAAACTATGATTAGGAGATTAATCTAAATAATAATCCTTAAGTTTCTTGGAATTAGTTAAGCCATATAAAATACATTCATTATCAATATTCAGGATGTGAGTTTATAAATAAGTGATGTACATAATAGTTAAAGATTTACAAAAAGGTTTGCAAATAGAATTTGATACTTAAAATCATTGAACCTTTAATTAGATGAAACTAGGTTACATAAGAGATTATATTGATTTACCTTTTGACATGGAAAATTATGTGTCATTGAATATAGGGTATGGGGATTTCTCAGATATGTTATCGTTTAAATAGTTTAACAGTTTCACTTACGATCCATAATTTAATTCTTTGATAAATTCTACCTTATGTAGATATATTGTCCATCCTAAATACATAAAGGAAATTAATTTATTAAAGTATACCTTTGAAACCTTAGGTTTTTGTAAACATTTTAAAATTTAAAACGTATTTAAGACTTAAGTTTAGTGAAAGTTTAGTATAACAGGTTTTATACATTAGCCTATGGAGGGAATGTGTGTAAAAATAGAAATTTAGGGAAATTAAATGTACGTAAGGATACATAAAGGTATCTAAAACACCTTTATTATAGTTATGATATAAAGTAAATAATATACCCTGTGGATACTAATGTAAGAGTTCTATGAGTCTAAGTTAATTATAAATGGTTATTTCAAGATGAAAAAGTAATTAACATCTTATGACAAGAGATTTTAGATGGTTGTAATTAAAGTTATTCTGAACTAAAGATAAGATAAATGAGTTTAGTAACTCAATTAAGTATAATAAAATGCGTCTACAACACTATGATTCCATATACAAGATGTAGATCTTAAATAGTTGAGGGGAAGACTTAAACCATAATGGATTATCTAGTAGATATTGGTAACTTACATAATCATTGCATTGTGAAATAATAGTATAGTATTCTAAGATGAACTCATCATAGGTCATAATACAATGTTTATTCTGAATTAAGGATAAAGTATTGACCTAAGTTTATTATTGAAATTCTAAGATTGATTATATAATATAAAACACATTTATGATATAAAGGTCTCGAAAGTTTTAAAAGCGAGGATTATGGTTAAGTATGAATAAAGTGGATAGGAGTGGACAATTAGCAAATGTTAATCGAATACATTCCTTGATCTTACCACCTTGGGCTATACAACGTTCTCAAATAACTCAAAGATTATACGTAACACATAAGTGAGGGCTTAAAAGACAATTGAGACTTTGGAATAAGAGTAAGGAATTTATTTAAGCTTAACTTAGGCTACAAGCGATTGATGATAGACTACCTTTAATATTCTTCAGAGTGTAGGCACCAAAAATTCTCACCCCATAAAACAAATTCTAAAATAAGAAACACAATAAGAGGGGTCGTCGCCTTTCTTTGTCAAAACGTATTGACGTGCGTGCCAAAACGAAACCATCATTTTATGACAAATTTCTCAAACCAAATTCCAAAACATATTTTTAACAAAAAACATTTCTTCAAAAATGAATTTCCAACGGCAGTCGATTTCAAACCCGTCCCCCTTGTTTACTTACTTATTTACCATTTTATTTTCAATTATTTTATGTTAGTCAGTTCCATTTTATTCCTTTATTTTATTTTCCTATTAGTTTTTATCTCGGTTCATGCTATCTTCGTTACTTGTTTATTTTATCTTGTTGATACTTACTTGTTTGTTTTGTGTTTAACATTATTATTTTTAGAATCATTTTCATCATTTTATGTACATTTTCACTATTATATCCCACATTAGCATATTTGGTTTAGCTGCTGCTTACTTGATTAAACTTTCTCTCATTTATTTCTATTTTATCCTATCCCAGTTACCGTTACCCGTACATAGCTAAGTCGATTTCCATCTTTATGGCATTTACTTGTATTTTTACTTCCACCATACTGGCACTATTGCATTATTTCATGTATTTTACACTTTATTATCATGTTTTGTATTCTATTATTTACATTCTATATTGTCATGACTCTTGCGAAGAAAATAATTCTTTTTACCGGGTTAGATTCTTTCTTCTTACAACACATTTACATTATAGATAAATGACAGCGTTTTTTAAAAGAGTGAATTCCAGTTTGAGTTAGATAACAATTGTTATTTCCTGCATTAATATGTTGAATTGTTTTGTAGCTTAGCTGGTTAGTGTACACATATGGGAGAGGTGGTAGGTTGCAAGTTTGAAACTCAAATGGGAGCACCGTCATGTGTTTTTCCTTTTCGGTTTTCATAGGCCTGAGTTGGACCAAACTCGGATCCACTCATGCAGCCCAGTCTTCTTTTAGCCCGTATCTGAACAAGAGTCCCAGTAATTAGTCAAAAAACCCTACTTCTCACATTATAAAACTACTGTAGTGGATAGAAGAGGTGGGCGGACAGAGAACTCGATCAGACATTTTCACCTTGATTCTCTCAAATATTCTACCCCAGACATCGGGATTTCAAACGCTAGAAAACGAAGAAAACACCAGGACTGTTTCATTCTTCATTGAGAAACTGTCACCAACACCTCATCGTCCGCCGGAGACAGCATCCTCGACTTCCTTGCCACCGAACCTTCGATTCGCTTCATTCGCATCCTCGAAATCCCGAAGTCTAAAAAAAAAAGAGCTATCAGCTCTCTGGTGTTCTGCAGAAAAACATTAGATCCAAAATATTCTTCCGTCGTGAATCACCATCGACACCACAAATCACCCAAACAAAATAAAAAAGCATAGCCCCAGCGATGTTTATTCCAAAAAAAAAAATCTCATTCCATCCACGTTGTTATTTCTTCTTCAGTCTCAACAGTGTACGTGATCTAATTGCATCGCTAAGTGAACGTCGCTGCTTACTTGTTTTCCTTTCTTTCTTATTCTTCCCTGTCTCGTTTTCATTTCTGGGTTTGAGGAAAGTCGACACCCCCTTTCCCTCTTCTCTGTTTTGCTACTCCCCATGTTCATCGCCAAATGAATTCTAAAAGGGATGGCATCACGAAAACAACTTCGTCAGGGGAAGTACCTGATGCTAGTTTCGTTACTCCTTTCCCTCTATATGTCACTGTTTTTTTTTGTTTGTTCTTCGTTTCAATTCTAGTTTTACAAATTTTGTTTTCATCTTGGATCTTCTTCATTCGCCTGATAAGCTCCAAGAGCGATGGCTCAGATGAGGGAAATATGGCCTTCCGAATTTATTTTCGAAGCAGATGCCAGTATCTCCTTTCTTCTCGCCCTCCTATGTATATCATTGTTCTTCCTGTTAAGATATATGTCGTGGGTTCATGGGTTAAAAAAAAAAAATCACACCGTTCCGTTTCGATTTTGTTTTCATTTTCTTCTTATCCCTGGCCTGCGTGTATCTCCAGTCGAGAGATCCATAAATCGATCAGCCACTGACAATACAACTTTCCAGTTCTAATCTCTTGGTAATAGGTTTGTTCAAGGCGTTCCCGTATCATTTGCTCGTTTTATTTGTGAGACCTGCTGTAGTTTATGCTCTAGCCTTTTTACTTCTTATTGTTAGCAAATCTCTAATGCTTTATTTATCTGGTGACTCATGTCAAAACGAGTTCAAACCATCTCTGAAGGAAATCTGCATCTCTGCGTGTCCAGCTTGTGAGTGTGTAATTGATTTCAGGGTGTACGGGCCTCTGTTGTCGGACTTGTGATGCCTCCTGCTGTTGTTCTTTTGTCTGAGAATAGCCCCGTCAGAACCAGAGATTAGATTAATGTGTCTTTCTGCTTAGAGATTATGATTGTTTTTGTCCATTCCGCTCATATTCAGAAGCTAATCCACATCTAATTTATCTCTTCTGTTGTTGTTGTGGTTTGGGAGCGGATTCTGCATCTCAGAAGTAGATTGAGTTCGTGAACCTTCATCAGGGCCTTCTCTTATGGGGCAAAGCTAGTGGACTTCCGGTTATAGATGTGGATTTTGGCATGCGCATTCACACTCTGTTGAAAAGAACAAGTTAGCTTCTCTTACATTGTTTTAACGTGTTTGGACAGATAATCAATTTCCCTGAGTTACTTGGCTTTAGAAACTACCTGCGTGCATAATGACCCGTCTTTTTTTATTATGGTAGTTTGTAAATGAGCTACATTCTCTTTGCTGTATGGTTTCATGTTTCTGATCGTATTTTGTGTTCAATATCGATTTATTAGTTATGTTTAGTATGTTGGATTTTTGGCCAATCGGAATGATGAGTTTAATTTGTCGACTTGTATAACATGAATTTGGGAAACAGTAGAGAAGGATTACATGTTTCATTTGTTGTTCTGGAGTTGTAAGATCATATTGCAATCGTTGTACTAACCTGTCAAAATACATCTCGAGAATTACTAGATCACCATGTAAACCTTTGCTTAGGATTATTGGAACCGGTTTAATTGAAGTTGCAGATTATTTATTGTTATCATTGCCGTATGGTGTTTGACCATCTAAAAACCTGCTTACTTGCACTAACTTAGAATTTAGGCTACCCGCTTATTTTTGAGAATCGATTTATCGGTTCGGGCCTACAATTTTCTGTCGGTCTCTTTAGAAAAGCTCTAGGGCTATTCACAGATGTTGCCCACATTAAGGTCGTAGTACCGGAGGGTCGTAGTACCTGTTTGTGGGTGACATTTTTCCTAGTGAAAATAAAACTTTCCAAACCATCCATAAGTGTGAAGATAAAATTCACAGTCAATGACCCAACTCAAAATCAGTTGAAAATCCATTCTACTTCAAAAATCAATCCAAAAATAAATCAATGCAATTTGAGTCCCAAATCAGAAGCCTAATTCGAGGCCCAAATCAGCCCAACTAGAAGCCCATATCGAGGCTCAAATCAAAAGGTCCAAATTTGGCCCACTTTCAAACCCGGCCCATGTTTCAAGGCCCATATCCATTCAGCCCAAATCAATTCAAATCCATATCAATTAAATTTCCAATTCAAATCCAAATCAACTCATTTCCAAATCAAATCCGATTCAATCTCAATGCAATTACAAACTCATTCAAATTCAATTCAATTCCACACTCAAATTCAATTCCATTTCCATTTCAACTCCAACACAAATTCATTCTAATTCAAATTTAATTCAATTTCAAAATCTTTCGAATTCAATCTCAATTTCAATTCAATTCTAAATTCAACTCAATTCAAATTCAATTCACATTCATCTCAATTCAAATTCAATTCAGAAATTCATTCGTTTCCAATTCAAATAAAAAATTCATTTCAATCCCAAATAATTCTAAAACCTTAAATTCCAACTTCAAGCTCGTTGAAAGCTTCGAAACTCCTCAAAATCTCAGATACCCCAAACTCCAAATATCTCATGGACTCAAATCATCTCCAAAATTCCAATTCCCTACACACTCTGAATGTCTCACAGACCCGAGCGTCTCACAGACTTTGTCATTCCAATGATTCGAATGTCTCACAGACCTACGTGTCTCACAGACCCGAGCGTTTCACAGACCGAGCGTCTCACAGACTTCGACATCTCAAGGTTTCAAACGTCTCACAGACCCGAGCGTCTCACGGACTAGCATCCCAAACCCGAAACTTCTTGAAACTCCAAACCTTTCTAAATCTCAAACACCTCAAATATCTTCAAACTCCACAAACATCAAAACTTTCAAAACCCCAAAGGTCGTGAACTACGTAAGGTCTGATCTCAACATGGAGTTGAGTACGTAGGCAGCCCATCTAGGGTGCGACCCCATTCCAAACAAAAAACCCTTTTCCCCTCTAAAGTGGCTCTCATATCTCTCAAAACGCTCAAACCTTCTTTGTCCCCCACAAACTTCAAACCATCAGACTCCAAGTCTTGTCTATTCATTCAACCTCAAACTTTTCCCAAATCTTCATTCTATACTCATCCGAATTCAGCAATTCCTCTCCTTGGCGCTAGCTTGGTAGAAAAGCTCGCCTCATCCACTCTCATTTTCTCTCCTCCTGTCCTAATCCTATCCTTGGCTTTTAAATGAATCTCTTTAACAAGGTTTTGAAAGAATGCAATCCCGACAATTGGAGACCGAGGTTTCCTCGGGCACCAATCCGAAGTCGTGGTCGTTGCCACTTCTAAGGGGTGTAATCCAGTGCGAACCCATATAGAATCTCTAGTATGATTAGATAAGTCCTATCCATAGGCAGCAATCTCAGAGTCAATTAACGGTTCCTAGAACCCAGTTTTCCTTCCTAGTTATCATAGGCCAAACTAGGTGGCGACTCTAGTCAACTCCGCCTTATAGAGGCATAAGTCCGTGTGGAGCCCATTGAGAGCGGGTGTAGTGCTCACTAGCATTCCCTTTATGCTTTCTGGGAAAGACGGACGATAGAGTAGGTATTTGAGGGATGCCGAGGTGACATGTTTTCACCCTCCACAGAATGGCATTTTAGGATCTAGGTTTTTCAGTCAAGAACCATATTTAGATAGACCCCCCCCCCCTCATACCGAAAAAATCACCCTCCACACAGAGTACTGTTGATTGTTTGCGCAAGTTGATTAGAACTGCTACAGCGTTACCCAGGTACGATTTCTCGTACTCAGCTTGTTGTGTTTTGGACTCTATGGAATGTTTTGTACGATTTCTCGTACTCAGCTTGCGGTGTTTTGGACTTTATGGAATGTTTTGTACGATTTCTCGTACTACGTTATTTTTTGCTGATTGACTTGTGGAACGTTTTGGAAAACGCTAACTGACTTTAAGAGGAACTTCTAAAAAGGAAATGGTTGTGTGACTGACTCAGCTTGTGTGACTAACTGAGCCTTGGATGTGGAACTCACTTGGGTATTGGTTTCTTCTACTTGGTTGCCCGTTAGACATTGGCTGCTTAGGGTTTACGCTTCTGCACTCTGTAGGACTGAGTGTTTTGGTATTGCTCTGGGTAGTTGGTGATCTAGCGGGATTTTTGGAAAAGGTCAATCTTGGAAATCCTTCTTTCGACGTGCGCGCATCTTCAATGGTAACAGCAGGGGGCTGTATATCCCTCGCTCATAGGGGCATTGATATTGAACAGCAGGGGGCTGTATATCCCTCGTCCATCAGGACATTTTTAATTTAACAGCAGGGGGCTGTATATCCCTCGCCCATAGGGGCATTGATATTTAACAGCAGGGGGCTGTATATCCCTCGTCCACCAGGACATTTAAATCTGACAGCAGGGGGCTGTATATCCCTCGTCCATATGGACATTGATATCTGGCGGTGGGGGCCATCTCTCCCAATTGAATTATTCCACTCTTGAGTTATTGGTTCTTGGATCTATCTTATTGTTTCTAGTCCTTTGTGACTATCTGAGTCTTTATACTCCAAACGGGAATTGGTTCTAACATCAACAATGGATGCTTACTAACTATGTGGTGTGACTACTTAAGTGGATGACTTGTTTTGGAAGTTCTTTATCTTTGTCTTGTTTTCCTTTCTCTTTAAACTTGATTGTTTTGAAGTGCTTTATCTCTGTTTTACTTTTAAGAGTTTGTTTTCATGTTACTATTTATTTTGAAGAGTTATGTTTTATAAGTTTGTTTTTGGAGAATTGTACCAGTTCCATTCCAGGGAACTGACCCGCCCCTTTTGGGGTGGGCTGCTTGGTTTCATCTTGCAGGTACGAATTGATTTACAGGTGGCCACGAAGAGAATGAGCGTTTGGGATGGGACTAGGTTTTGTGGAGAGAGAATATGTTTAATTTCTATTATGTTGTGTTAAGTTTTTCTCGAGTTCAGACCGTAGCTTTTGTGGATTGTAAGTTGTAAATTGGTGAGGTTTGGTGCCGGGTGTTTGGAACCCGATGGTCTGTAATACAGTCTGTAACGCCCCTATTAACCATAAATACAGCGGAAAATCTAAGGCGATTACAGACCATCGGGTTCCAAACACCCGGCACCAAACCTCACCAATTTACAACTTACAATCCACAAAAGCTACGGTCTGAACTCGAGAAAAACTTAACACAACATAATAGAAATTAAACATATTCTCTCTCCACAAAACCTAGTCCCATCCCAAACGCTCATTCTCTTCGTGGCCACCTGTAAATCAATTCGTACCTGCAAGATGAAGCCAAGCAGCCCACCCCAAAGGGGGCGGGTCAGTTCCCTGGAATGGAACTGGTACAATTCTCCAAAAACAAACTTATAAAACATAACTCTTCAAAATAAATAGTAACATGAAAACAAACTCTGAAAAGTAAAACAGAGATAAAGCACTTCAAAACAATCAAGTTTAAAGAGAAAGGAAAACAAGACAAAGATAAAGAACTTCCAAACCAAGTCATCCACTTAAGTAGTCACACCACATAGTTAGTAAGCATCCATTGTTGATGTTAGAACCAATTCCCGTTTGGAGTATAAAGACTCAGATAGTCACAAAGGACTAGGAATAATAAGATAGATCCAAGAACCAATAACTCAAGAGTGGAATAATTCAATTGGGAGAGATGGCCCCCACCGCCAGATATCAATGTCCCTATGGACGAGGGATATACAGCCCCCTGCTGTCAGATTTAAATGTCCTGATGGAAGGGATATACAGCCCCCTGCTGTTAAATATCAATGCCCCTATGGGCGAGGGATATACAGCCCCCTGCTGTTAAATTTAATAATGTCCTGATGGACGAGGGATATACAGCCCCCTGCTGTTCAATATCAATGCCCCTATGGGCGAGGGATATACAGCCCCCTGCTGTTAAATTTAAAATGTCCTGATGGACGAGGGATATACAGCCCCCTGCTGTTCAATATCAATGCCCCTATGGGCGAGGGATATACAGCCCCCTGCTGTTACCATTAAAGACGCGCGCACGTCGAAAGAAAGATTTCCAAGATTGACCTTTTCCAAAAATCCCGCTAGATCACCAACTACCCAGAGCAATACCAAAACACTCAGTCCTACAGAGTGCAGAAGCGTAAACCCTAAGCAGCCAATGTCTAACGGGCAACCAAGTAGAAGTAACCAATACCCAAGTGAGTTCCACATCCAAGGCTCAGTTAGTCACACAAGCTGAGTCAGTCACACAACCATTTCTTTTTAGAAGTTCCTCTTAAAGTCAGTTAGCGTTTCCAAAACATTCCACAAGTCAACCAGCAAAATAACGTAGTACGAGAAATCGTACAAAACATTCCATAAAGTCCAAAACACAACAAGCTGAGTACGAGAAATCGTACCTGGATAACGCTGTAGCAGCTCTAGACAACTTGCGTAAACAATCAACAGTACTCTGAAGAATATTAAAGGTAATCTATCATCAATAACTCATACCCTAAGTCAAACTTAAATAGATTCCTCACTCGTATTCCTAAACCTCGATCATCTTGTAAACCCTTCGCTTAATTGTTAAGTATAGCCTTCGACTTGTTTTAGAATGTTGTATAGCCCAAGGTTGTAGGATCAAGGAATGTATTTTATTAACACCTGCTAACTGTCCACTCCTATCCACTTAATTCATATTTAACCACAATCCCCACATTCAAGACTTTTGAGACCTTTATAACATAAATGTGTTTTTAGTATATAATTAAATCTAAGAATTTCAATAATAATCTTAAGCTCAATACCTTTATTCTTAATTTAGAATAAACAATGTGTTATGACCAATGATGGGTTTATCTTAGAATACTATACTATTATCTCACCATATAAATATTATATATTTAAACAATTTCTACTAGACAACCCATTAGGATTAAGTCTTTCCCTTAACTTAACTAAGACCTACATCTTGTATATTGAAATCGTAGTGTTGTAGACGCATTTTAGTATAACTTATTTGAGCTACTAAACTCAATTATCTTATCTTTAGTTCAGAATGGCCTTTAATTACAACCATCTATTAATCTTGTCATAAGTTGTTAAATTACTTTTCATCTTGAAATAACCATATTATAGTTAACTCAAACTTATCGAACTCTCACCTTTAGTATCCACAAGGTTTATTATTTACTTAACCATATCTTTATAATAAGGTGTTTTAAGATAACCTTTTATGTATCCTTACTTACATTTAATTCCCTAACTGTTTTACTTTTACACACATTCCCTCCATAGGCTATGTATAAACCTTTTATACTAAACTTCACTAAACTTAAGTCTTAAATACGGTTTAAATTGTTTACAAAACCTAACGGTTTCAAAGGTATAACTTTAATAAATTAATTTCCTTTATTGTATTTAGGATGGACAATATATCTACATAAGGTAGAATTTACCAAAGAATTAAATTATGGATCGTAAGTGAAACTGTTAACTATTTAATAAGATAACATATTCTGAGAAATCCCCATACCTTATATTCAAATGACACATTAATTTTCCCAGTGTCAAAAGGTAAATCAATATAATCTCTTATGTAACCTAGTTTCATCTAATTAAAGGTTCAATGATTTTAAGTATCAAATTTCTATTTGCAAACCTTTTTGTAAATCTTTAACTATTATGTACATCACTTATTTATAAACTCACATCCTGAATATTGATAATGAATGTATTTTATATGGCTTAACTAATTCCAAGAAACTTAAGGATTATTATTTAGATTAATCTCCTAATCATAGTTTAATATAGTTTTATATCATAATCCTTTTAATGATTTTATCTTAAAATATTAAGTTATTACTCAATACTATAAATATTAAGAAATAATTAAATCTAGACTTATTTATCCTCTTCACATGAAGATGTAAAAGTAACTCATTTATTTTACTATTGTTTATATAATAAGAACATTTAAATGTAAAAGTATCTCATTTATTTTTATTAATTATATAAATAGATCTATTTGTGTAACCCTTTATGTAGACTAATTACAAATATTCCTAAATTTCAACTTATTAATTTCTTAACCAAATTGTAGATTTACATTGTGGTCATTGACTAAATAAATACGTGTGTTTAAATACGGTTTATATAAATCTTAGAAACCCAAAGATAACTAAAAACTCAACCTATAACCATAAATTAATACCACCTCATATAACATTCTTTTATTAGTATCATGTAGAGGTTTAGTTTAACTCATTAATTCCTTCATATTATATCTTCTATAAGGTATTTTATTCCTTTTATTTATTTATTATCGTATATATATATATATATATATATATATATATATATATATCCTCCCTATTATATTTCCCACAAGGAATTTTATTTCCTTTATCTATTTTTATTGTATTTATTATACATATATATATATCCACATATATCAAGATTTATCCAGAACATTCTTTAAGAAATTATATTGTATTTAATTATATTTAATATCTTTTAGACATATCCACAACTGATTTATGGTTTATAAAATAGAGTATTTTCCCTTAGTTTTAGTTAAACATATTAGCTTCCATATTATATATAATAAAAAAATGTAGTTTAGTTAAATTCCTTGATTTAATATAAGTTTCTATTTATTTCTCTCATATATATATATATAAATATATGTAACAATTTTTACTTCACTTAAAGTTAATACCCAAAATATTTATAAACATACTGTATTAAATGTTAATTAGTCTTATTATATTTTCCCCAACCTATAAAGTTCATTAATCAACTATACTTTAATTTTTGATTACATTAAAAACTATATATTATAAGTTATTCTTATGAAAAACTCACAAACACAATTTTTAAAACCTTTTCCCGTTGCCCAAAAATTCCCAAACTTAATATACAGTAACTATAACATTTTAGACATATTATAAAATTTTTATTTCAAAAATATCTTTTTAATTTAGCCAAATAATTCCAGAAAACCCGTAACTTGTAAAAATCATAACTTATGTTTAAAAACTCCAAAACCATAATAATTTACATCAAAATAAACTACATAAAATAAGGAATCTATGGTTAAAATTTCAAGTCAAAATACATTCGGGAAGATATTTAAATTAACCCAACAAGTTAAGATTATTTACTGGTATTTATTAAAACTCTTATAAACTAATTCTGGTATGTTTTAATCTCGGCCGTCCAATCTCTTAAACCGAGATCGGACGGCTCCTGTGCATCGAGTTCATCAGCGAACTCTAATACCAAACCGAGTACCAATTCGACGATTTCTCTCAACTCACAGAACCAAATCGATTGATTTTTGTTTCATTGAATCCGAAATTCAATTTCGGTTCCATTGGTACCGATTTCCCCAATTATAATGCAGTATACCTCAAGTTTCGAATTCGATTAGAGAGTTAGGGTTTATATTCGCTACTGAACCCATTCGAAAACAATTTCCACAAATCCTCCTATTCTAACACGTAATTGACTAAATTAACACGTGGGTTAGATCGGAAATACCATTACGAACAGCAACAACGGAGAAATTTGATCGGAGACTCACCGGATTGTGCGAATTTGGTGAATTCGAAATCGGAAACTGGAAAAACCGTTCGAGCTTGACCGTTTGGGTAGCCTACTTTGCGACTCTATAACTTGCGGTAAAAAACGAGTTAGATAACGAGTAAGGGCTCATTGGAAAGAAGAAACGTAGATCTACGTATTGGTAGCAAGAACTAAACCTAACTCGCACCATACAGAAAGATATTGAAGCTAGAAGTTGCGAGTTTACCTTACGTTTTCTGGAAAGAAAACTGTGATTTTATGCTGTGATGAATTCGAAACTTTAGACACCTCTCTCTTACAAACGGTTTGGAATTGGCTTTGGTCATCAACATGAAAGTTATAGAGGGATTAGAGCTCTTCAAAACGAGCTAAAGAACATGGAATTTGGCTGAGAAACGAAGAAGTTATGGCTAGTCGAAGTTACCTGAATTCGAAGAGAAACTGGAAAACTGCAGTTTCGGTTTTGCAAGGTGGCTACTTTGGCTCAATTTTCCGGTTGACTCAGAAGGATCTAGGGTTTGTATGAGTAATGGTTGAAAAGAGGAATTGTAGGAGAAGAGAGTGGTG
The DNA here is from genome assembly GCA_023374045.1 of Limonium bicolor. NCBI lineage: Eukaryota > Viridiplantae > Streptophyta > Magnoliopsida > Caryophyllales > Plumbaginaceae > Limonium > Limonium bicolor. Next base: position 6,942,715 of record CM041780.1, read on the forward strand.
AAGACGGCATGGAAAAATATTGAGTAATGTGAAAGTTATAGCCGTCTAAAGTTAGGGCTAGGAAGTGAAATCGGTTACGAAAATCAGGGAAGGAAATCGGCTAAGTGTGGGCGACCCATTACAGAGTGACACGTGGCACTTCTTAAAATTTTGATTCAAAACTTCAATCTAGCATAACTTTGGCTAGGATGATCCGTTTTTGACGTTCTTTTTATCGATCTTCATGGTTTTTCATAACCTATTTATTGGTATAGGTTTCATGACCTGGTTTGACCATTCTCAAAAAGTCAACTCTAGCAAGGCTTAATAAGCTTTAAGGTTTCTAGAATTTTATATTGACTTTTATATTTCAAAAAATGTTCCAACACTTCCTAAAATCTTTATAATATATTTGGAGTGTTTAATAATTTTCCCAAGATTTATTGACTTATAAATCTTATTATTAAATTCATAATACTATATAATAATATATAATTAGGAGAAAACCCCTAAATAAATTTCACAACCCCATATAATAATTAATATTCATAATTCCATATAATAATTTAATATTCCTCATTCCATATAATAATTTAATATTCCTCATTCCATATAATATTTAATACTTAATAATATTATTAAAGGTTTAATAAAAGAAATCCCCTAAATTAATTTAAATTAATTTAGGGGTATTTCAGCATATCCCCCTTAAAAGAAACTTCGCCTCGAAGTTTAAAAATCAACTAATAAGTACTCACACCGCTTCGGGTGTGCTGAGACAATAAAAGTTCCAATGAAGTTCCATACCAAACCAATCCTTTATTTCCATCCATTTCGATAACAACATTCCACTCAAGATTACTCAAAATCAAACTGAATCAGGATATACCAAGATATAGCATGATGAAAATCAAAAGTCACATACTGAGTCATAATGGGTGACTCAGTATATTTGTGGTAGAATTTATCAAAGAATTAAATTCTGGTTCGTAAGTGAAATTGTCAATTACTTAATAAGATAATATATTCTGAACAATCTCCATACCTTATATTCAAATGACACATTAATATTTCCAGTGTCAAAAGGTAAATCAATATAATCTCTTATGTAACCTAATTTCATCTAATTAAAGGTTTAAAGATTTTAAGTATCTAATTTCTATTTACAAACCTCCTTATAAATTCTAACTACTAAATACATTACTTAACTATAAACTCACATCCTGAATATTGGTGTTAAATGTATTTATATGGCTTAACTAGTTGTAAGAAACTTAAGGGTTATTATTTAGATTAAATTCCTAATCATAGTTTAATGTAGTTTAATATCATAATCCCTTTTAATGATTTTATCTTAAAATATTAAGTTATTACTCAATACTATAAATATTTAGATTATAGGTGCACTTAAAACTGGGGAACTGGGGTAGAATTGGGAAGTGAGGACTCCAGTAAGGCACGACTCCTAACCCCTTTTGGAATTGTGAACGATTCCTTTACACACTTTTCTTTTGTGAATGTCTGTTGAGTGTGATGTGTTGTTATACCGTCCCAACAATAAACTACAGAAAATATATATATACATATATATAAGTTTGGAACATCCTATATTAAGTACGATAAGATTTTGGTTGAGATAAACCAAATATTAAGCTATTTTTCAAAAGCATACTCATGGAGAATACATTGCTAAAAATGCAATCCTTTGAAAGCTGGTACACAAATTCCTAGAATTTTAAAGAATACTTTTGGTTGGAAACAGTATACAAATAGAACTTTACATAATTAAATTAGTATTGATATTATGTGAAAGTACTTCAACTCCTTTAAAGTTGAAAATAAATCTCATGAAGTACTTGGTATCAATTTATTACCTAAAGATAATGTTTAAGATAAATCTCAAGTCTAGAAAATTATTAAGTTAACAAGAACTAGTAGCGTATTAGAAAAGATCAACAGCTGAACTTGTAAAACACATTAAAACTCTATGTTAACTTTAGAAAGAAAACACATAAACCTAACACCCTACGGGAAGTGCCTGGTGCGACGAACTCCTAGGCTGAAAGTAGTGGGGGTGCACACCCACTTCTAGAAGTTTAGGGGCTAGACAAGCCTTGTCATCTAACTGTAAATAATCTTCTACGCAGGTGATGGATTGTGTTGAACTTGAGGGGAAGTGGTGGTAAGACGTTACCATCATGGAATCTTGAGCTAGGCATATTTCATTACTAGCCACAATGAACAGTTCAAAACTCGTATATTAAGATCCGGTATTAAAACTCATAAATGTAAAGGGTTTATTGAGTTAAATCTTTGGTGAAAAATACCTATATATGGAGGAAGGGGATTAAGTTTGGGTACTCCAAGATACAACATCTACCCCTGGTTGGATCTAAAAAAAAAATCAATAAAAGAAGTTACTTAAAGATTGAGTGAAGAGAAGAGTAATACTAAACTAAGTATCATTGATCCTTAAATACTTTGTAACACCCCATCCAACATTAACACACTTACGATAAACTGCAGCGGAATTACAACCTCGTCACATTACTCAACTCGTTGGTGTTACACGCCGTTAGCCACCCACGTGGCTAACAAGGCTAGTACATACACATTGTACCGGTCTGATGGGCTAAATTCCCGAGCGACTACACATTACTATCCCTTTCCATTAACAACAACAACAACATACACCTTTCAACTGTACCGAGTATTCACGAACTGATGCCGATAACAGTTTCGGTCTTACTACGCTTACTGTATATATACACTTAAATGATTACCCATGTACAAGGACTACCCGTCCTACTCTCGAACGGCTTCCAGCACTTCGTACCTGAAATAAGAAAAGAAGAGAAAGGGTGGCCCCCAAGGGGCTCAGCACCTTTGCTGGTATGGTAATCCCGCAGCCCACATGCTACCGGGCCACGCACAACTACTTGTCGTCTTAGCATGCGGTTGATTATATTTAAATCATGCATATAACAGTGAACACACATCACATAACATTCGCCTCAACGGGCTCAACAAACGAATAATATATCCTTACTTAATAAGTCACTCGTGGTATTCATCATCCCTAGAGTGTTCCTCCTCTAATGGAGCTACTTCCTTAATAGACGACACATACCCTTAAATCGGGTTATCCTTAAACGCCTCTTATCACAAACTGGGAATCATATCCATGATCCACACACTCCACATTATACAACCTACAACATACACTACATACAACACTAAACAACACTTTGCACGTTTCCACGTGCACAACATAATACCGCAATAGATATTGCATCACAACAAAAATACATAACATAACGGGAGTGGTTCTCTTAGGAACCGACCCAAACATTGTTTATACACTGGTGAGCCTAGAGAATGTTGCCAGTCTCATGATAAGCTCGTTATACAATAACAACAACACTCATTACCGTCCTAATAGTTGGACAAGTAACTTAAGTTAAGGCGGTTCGGGTTTGGAGGCCCGAACACACCACACCAACACATGTTCCCCCTAAACCGATCATAAGTCAGAATAGCTAAGCTTTGGAGTAAGCTAATGGGAGATCATAACCCGTGAGGGAAACAACCATAACAAGGAGAAGGGTAAGGCTACAAAGGATACCCTCTCCCAAACAACGCGCGACCGGCCAAACCGGATTCCTCACTACTGTTAGTACATACTTACTTTAGATAATAGTTAGGACCCCACTATGGAGTCTATCACACCTACACACATACAGTATTACAACTGGGTTAAACACACAAGGGAGATCCCTACGTTCACATACACATATCACACAATTAACACACGCATAGCCGTGGTTAGTACGTCCCATGGTACGGGTCGTTTACTCCAAATACCGAACTCTCATGTGATCCTAGATTAACTAAGGTTAACACTTCCGAGGTTAAATGGTATCGGAGTTGTACACGCCACATAAATGAATTACTGTAAACTCATTACTGTTTAATCTTACAACGTGGCAAACACACAGAAAAACACATTGGCATACAAGCCGGTGTAATCCGGTAGGACACAGGTTGCAAAGAAAACCATACCTGTCACCGGAGTCCACGTTACCACGTCCACTTATGTTCCTCGAGCGATTCTCGAACAACTGTTAACATCACATGTGTTTTTATTAACATCGGGGTTTGCTTGATTATTTAATGTCTAATGCTTAACTTTCCCCGTTAACTTAGTTACATAACTTTACATTTTAACTTGTTTTTACTTTTACATTTTGATACAACTTTTCACCCACTTAATTGCCATTTAAACTCACCTAACATGTCCATAACAACCTTATAACATCACTACCTATCAATCCCCATCATTACATATCATTTTATAACCATAAACAACATTTTTGGTCCGACCGACCTTACCGACCGAACTTGTCCAAGTTCGGTCCATTCCAGAACACATTTCCGCCAAAATTTTCTACTCCGACCGACCTTGTAAGTTCGGTCGCATGTTCGGTCTATTCCCGAGACTTTCTTCCCCTTTGAAAATTTAGCCCGACCGAACTTGCCAAGTCCGGTCCTATGTTTGGTCGGTTCCAGAAACTTAATCCGTACACAAAATACAAGCCCGACCGACCTTGCAAGTCCGGTCCCCAAGGTCGGCCTTTTCCAGAAACCAATTCTCGCAGGGTAACTGGGCTCGACCGAACTTGCAAGTCCGGTCGCAAGTTCGGTCTGCCCCAGACCTTTGTTTTCCTTTTCACATTCAACTCCAAACTTCACCCCATATAACCTAGTACCCCCTAACCTCATTTGGGCACTTCAAACACACCTTAGCCATGTGCTAAACTCTTTAAATCACTCACCAAAACCATTTTATCATTCACAAACTTCTTACAAAAATTCCTAGCACTTAGGATATTTCTCCTTAAGATTTCTAAGTGGTAGTTCACCAATAACGACCACCGCACCAAGGTGTTTCCTCTACACCTTAACATCATCTCTCAACTCCTTTTCTTTCTAACTAAATCTCCTTGTTACAACTCCTTAAATTCTTTTCTCAAAACCTTACTTAAACATTATTCTCCTTATTCATCAACATCACCCAAACCTTAAACAACTTCTTCAAGACTTTTCAATACACTCTCAAAACACACATTGCATTCCTAGAACTTCCAAGATAACACCTAAATCCTTGCATCACTCTAAATCACCTTAACACTTGTTTTCTTCTCAAGTAAACATTTATTCACCTTTAACACTTCCTAGTTCACCAAAACTCACTTAAAACACTTAGAACTTCTTACACATTTCCCAAATTTGGCCATAGTTTCTCTTGTATACACTCACATCCAAACACTTAGGTTTTTACCTTATTTCATTCAAAACACCTAAAATCCATCAAACACATTTTTATACACAAACTTCACACATTAAGCACTACATCACAATATAGTGCATAACTTAAATTGCTTGGCACTTAGGCCCTTAAATAACATAAACCATAAACACTGAATTTCCCACATAAGTATGCCTTTGACCTGCAAATACATACACCAATACATATGTTCTTTTACTAGTCTCCTTGAGAACATTTTACTAGCTCATTCACCATTGGCTCCTTAGGCATTTTATTAAGCAAATCAAGCTCATTTTCCTAAGGCATTTAAACTACATTGAGATAGCTTGTTTACCTCTTTTCCTCACAAATTTCTTTCTTGTTTCCTTGTAAAACCGGTAGGGCATTTGGTTGTTTGTCAACTTCTAAACAATGTACAAATAGTAGAATGAGTATTCAAGCATTATGCTTCATCTCATTGTAAACCCTAGTTACACATATTGTTTTAACACATTAAGGTAATTGTTTTACCTTGGAATTGGAAGAGACTTGAATAAGTATCAAGAGAGGACTCCTCCTAGCCCTTGGAAGATTCAAATGAAGCTAAAACAAGCAAGATAAATACACCATTGTGAGGAGTTTTCGGACAACATGAAAACATGGAGGAAACATGGATTTTCTTTGAGTTTCCTTACCTGAAGCAAAGGAGAGCATGAATATGTGAAAAGGTGAGCTCAAGCTCCTCCCATGGTGGTTTCTCTTGGCACCGAAATGGAGGTTTTGAAGTTTTGAAAGGACAAGATTGTAGAGCTTGGCTTAACTAAGAGAATGGTGGTGTTTGTTTTTGATTTGGTTTAAGTGAGCTAGGTTTTACATGTGGTCAAGGATGGACTTCCATGGTGGTATTGTATATTACCGAGAAGAACAAGAAGAAGAGAAGAAGAGAGTGGAGCCGTGTGAAATGGAGAAAGGAATGAGAGAAATGAGATAAGTTTGCTTTAAGAAGATATTTGTAACTTATAAAGCAAATAGTAACCATTAGTCATCACTTATTACTTAATAAACTTACATGTGTGGTGACTCACACCTTGAAAAACCGGCCCCCATTTTAATAGAAGGGTAATATAGTCTTTATTGACTCATTTAATTACTTATAACATTATATGTTACAAACTAGCCTATAAAAGTTACTATTCACAAACTAAGGCACATAGAAGTGAAATTTTTGATTTCCCACTAATATGGCCACCCAAATGTGATACTATATAGTACACATGTTATTTAAAGAGTAATGATGGACATTTAGCCATTCAAAACTCATTTACAAGACAATTTTTCAAAAACGTGCTTTAAGACTCCTTAAAGCACATTTTGTGTTTTAACTTGTTTTCAAGCTTGGTTTTCTTTGGTAATTGATTTAATATGTTCATTAACATATTATAAGGTATAAGTATGACCATTAGGTCTTATACAAATTTATCCCAAGCTTAGAGCACATTTTTGCTCTTATTGACTTTAAGGTATTTTCTTGTGTTTTATTTGGTTTAAAACTGTCCACCAAAGTTTCCTAAGGACTTATTTAGCCTTATTAAATCATAATTAAATGTTATCAAGTCTTGGTAGGCTCTTTGGGTCCTAACCAAGTTCACTCATAGCTTAGAGCATGTTTTTGCTCAAACTGTGTCTTAATGCTTTATTGCATTTATTATGGTTTAAATTTGTTCACTGATGTTACTAAGGCACTTTTAGCCTTTACATACCATAGTTTGATATTTAAACCACATATCAAGGTTTGGGGTATTTCAATCTACCCCCCTTAAAAGAACTTCGCCCTCGAAGTTCACACTTTCCACACATCATTAGATTAGAACACAGGAATCACTTGGAAATAAACTTCCATAACCAAACACACTTTACATCACAACCTCAGACTTAATGGTCCGGGCAACACATTCACATCCACACATAACATAACATATCCAAATGATAACCTCGGACTCTATGGTCTGGGTATCTTAACAACACTTACACATACATAACAACCCCTTTGACTCACTGGTCTTGGGTACATAACAACATTTGGACACATAGGTCCCGGTAACATAACAGTCTTTAGACACATAGGTCTATGTAACACCACACATTTAGACCTCAGGCCTTGATAGTATACACTTTAGGAAATCCAAGTCAAAACAACATTCATTACACATACCACACAACATGTCAGAGCATGTATAACAATCAAAATCTTTTACATACATACTGTGATCCCGCAGAACCCGGTCGCGATGGACACCTTCCGTCCCCGTGCCTTTGGGAGTTTAAAACAATCACTTAAATTTAAAATTTCTTTGTGAGGTTAAGTAAGAGAACTTTAATTACGTAAAGTATCCATCAACGTTTTATAAATACCAATTTAGAATCCTTTTTGAAAACACACACAACTCCAAGTCCAACTTAAGCTCTTTGCTTCTTTTATTAGCGTGTTATTCGTGACCACTTATAGGGAGTTTCAAGAGTCATCCAACCCTGATGTGATCAGCATCAGTGTTGAACTATCCTTCCACCCCAATTTGTGTTCGGCTTCCCTTGATCGCATGCAAATCAAGTTCCACCTCCCACTTCATTTTCAAGCATCAAGTAAATCACTCATTTCCAATTTTCTATCTTTTGAATCATTCTAGTCATGATCACAACATCTCCAAAGGATAGAACTCCGTCTATCAGTTACCTCCATTCACTTTTAATCCTGTTGCCTAGGGAATCTTATTCTCACTAGGTTCTGTCGGTATCATGCCCTTTCATGCATCACTATAACGTATATATATATGTACACATGTATTTTATCAAAATACAACACCTGGTTTTACATTTATACACTGTCGGGCTTTTGTTCCCCCGGGAGTTTATCTACTCCCCACACTTGTACAATCACACACAACTGTTAACAAACACAACACACTTATCACAATGGTATTCGCATCTTCTGTGCGCAATTACCACAATTAAACCATGAATGAATGTGTATGTTTACATAACACACACACCAATCATCAAAACAATAATATAATTTTGTGCTATGCACAATATAAATCACATACACTATGTACACTTGTACGGTAATATACACTAAGTGGTTTTGCGCCTACCCCCCTTAAAGGGATTACGCCCACGTAATCAATCACTAAACATTGGTTTAAATGTTCTGCCGTCGTGAAGTGTTTTAACTTCCACGCGGCTATTACACTATAGATTCTGATTAGAGGATCTTAACCATATTGGCGGTTTAGTTCCCAAACCAAGAATTCTCATTGGAGTTTGTTTAAAACTCTTAGTTGGTTTCGATTCTGGCCTGTTAGGCTTCTAGGCGTTAATAATTAGCCATTCACTCTTGTTCACCATGTACATTCAACACTTGAATCACTGGCTCACTAGTTTCTGCTGCGAAACTCCAGTAACTGTAGAGCTTAATTGCCCCCTTTTTGTTATTCTTACTGTATTGTACACCCCCAATATCACCTTTATCTTGGTAATAATGGTTTCTCAACCGCTTTGTGGTATCTTTTACCGTTAGCGAGTTCGGTGAGTTATAAACTTTGTATCCACTTCCATAACAATTTACTGTGTATACCACTATGTATTTCACAATGATTGACTTGTTCCCTTCCGGCTTACTATCGGTTGAGATTGAGCTACTACCTAGTGTGTAGTGCTCTCTCTGCTATTTAACATTTGGGGTATATTCCGTACGATACTGCAGTTAGTGCTACTGTGGTCACTTACTGTTAATCATGTCTCCACATTTGGTTTTGTACAAGTACTCTTTTATTGGTGTGGTCTTGCATTTCCTATGCATCGGCCATTATAACATTATTACTCCACAATTAACATGTTTCCAATTCCTAGCTATCCCACTCGTTCATTACTGCGCAAGTGCAATACCAAACACTCTCATACAGAGTGCAGAGGCGTAAACTCTCGACAGTAAATCCCTTATGTGATTCGCCATGGAATTCACACTGTGTTTCACTGAAATTCTGATTCTGTAATACTGGCTACTGGCTTACTGCCGAGTCTGTCTAACATCAATTACCTTGCATCTTCACTGATTTTAACTCATAACTGGTCTTATCTGTTACATTTTCGTTTAACAACATTTATATAACGGTCGCTTGTGGCGCACCGTGCTCTTACTCCCTGTATAACATCAGCTTATATCGTATCTAGTGTCACCTCAACTCCCACACATAAACTTACATTATTCACATTACGGTTCATCCCTCCTTTGGATGACTACTGAATGCTCCTTGAGCATCGATCATTCGAGTCACAAGCCGGCATTATTCAGCCAGGTGCTTCACTTTATACACACATAGTACTAAGCTAATTGCTCTCTTTCAATAATAACGTCATCCATCCTTAACATATTTCTTGAACTTGATTCACATAACTACCGCTCCTGCGGTCTCACAATATCGAGAGGTATCCCCACTCTTGATGCAGTGGTTCGTTCTCCACTCTATTCACTTATACAACATAAACTTCTGCAATCGGTCTAATTTATATAACATATCTTGCTTATGGCCTATAAGCCTTATTTGCCTTGAGCTGCGCTCATTATAGGCTGTCCACACACATGTACTTCTCTGTACAATATTACATGGTTTGGATGTTATATTGAGCTCCATGACAAGGTCGTTGCATTCCGTTTCCTTTCATGGGATGCCCCTTAGGATTGTCAGTCCGTCTCCTGACAACTTATGTCTAAACTGGGTGTTAATTTCAACCCTTGTGCTTCTGTCATGCATTTCGTGCAACACTTGTTGATGCGAACACCCTTCAAGGATTGCTCCTGGGTGTTGCTAAGTTATGATTTTACATTTAGTTCACACTTATTGATATATTGAGTTAGTCACGCCGTTTGCGTTCTTAATTGGCTTATTATCTTCTTCTGTGAAGATCAACATTTCTTGATAGTTTCATCCCGTTCATTGTACATTAATGTGTCCACATTAGGCATTTGCTCGCCATGTATAGGCTGGGTCACCGTTCCAGCTATCATGTTTTATCCCTAAGGATCCTTAAGACATATGTGATGTCTTTACATAACAGTTTGTGCCCTTCGCACTTCCTAACTCTTAAACATTTCCTTGAGAGGAATTCACTAATCCTTTTAGTCTCGTTAACTTAACTGAGTTCCTTAGCTTCAACTATTCCTTGTAATCCTTAGCTCTTGTTTGATTTATACTGCTGACCGTAGACGGAGTTGACTACTTCCCGTGTTCCGGACTCTACTCGTATACATATATGGGGTATCTTACTGATACATTGCTACTTACCCAACTAACCCATAAGTAGGTCTGTCAGGCCCACATGCTCCTATCGGAGTGCGGTCGTCCCACAACACAGTTGGTACACTTGTAATGTCCGTCACACGCCTAGGTGAAGTATTCTATTGTCAACTCCCTTATATTGTTCCGTGACAATATTCATTCCTTACTTCCCGAACTTAATCGAGGAAAGTTTATCCACTGTTGTATCTTTATCAACTGCCCTTGGGTTTTTACTGGTTTGGTTTAAAAGAAGGTTAGTAAGAAGTGTTGGTTTGAAGGAAAATCTGGTTTTGAAGGAAAAAGGGTTTGAATAAATTTGGGTTTAAAAGAAAATTTTCATGGTTTCACAACATCTTCTTACCTTAACCATGTCTAGCTTCTTGCTGACTGGTGTACTTACAGTTACAGAGGTTAGGCTATCAAGCCCTTCCATGGTTACAATAATCCTTTTTAACTTCATGGTACTTTACTAAGCACTTCGTAGTGGTTATAAATTTCCCGAACAGCCCTGTTATAGCAGCACTTGCTACGGCAAGTGCGCCATGCTAACTGGCTATCGGTTTAACACATACCAGTTATGGTATTGTTTTTTTTTTACTCATATTGCCATCAGTGGCCTTGTTGGCCCTTACTGATCTCACTGCCTTGATAATAACTCCTCTAGGTGACTTCTCACTGTCTTCACATGATAATCATCAACTAGGGTGTTTCCCATTCTGGGAGACCCCTTTTACTTAGTATTATATCTCCTTCGTAGCCCATTCCACGTATTTGTCGTGGTTACTGAGACTTGTCTCTTGTTTGGGCACTACGTTGTAGTTCCCTTGTCAGTTGGTATACCGTTGGTGTATTATTTATCAACTGTGGTTCCGTAGACACTCGTCTCGGGTTTTATTAATCCATTTCTTGCCTGTTGCACGGTTGGTGCGTTGCAAGTTGGTTATTCTCGACTGCTTAGCATGTCGACCCAGGTTGCCGGAAATTCTATTTTTCTATACACAAGATTCTTCATTCTTCGCTATTAAATGCGGTTAACATTGTCCAGATGGAGACCGTCTCCGGGATTCCCAGTTTTCGGGATCTACCGTGTGACAGGTTTTCCGTACCTTTAGAGGTACTTAATAACAGCCAGATCGGGTATTCCCGAGTAAGAGAGGACTTCCATCTCTCTGGCGTTCCTTCCCAAGTTATCAAACAGGGATTGTGGAGGGTGGGATGGATATTGTAGGTTTCCAGTAGTCACTGGTAGTTCCTAACTAGCGTATCTCTCACGCTATCACTCGACCCTCAACCCAAAGTACTTAAATCCTAACTCGGTACTTCCTAAGCTCGGTAATTCAGTCATCAGAGCGATACTTCGCTCTGATACCACTTTTTGTAACACCCCATCCAACATTAACACACTTACGATAAACTGCAGCGGAATTACAACCTCGTCACATTACTCAACTCGTTGGTGTTACACGCCGTTAGCCACCCACGTGGCTAACAAGGCTAGTACATACACATTGTACCGGTCTGATGGGCTAAATTCCCGAGCGACTACACATTACTATCCCTTTCCATTAACAACAACAACAACATACACCTTTCAACTGTACCGAGTATTCACAAACTGATGCCGATAACAGTTTCGGTCTTACTACGCTTACTGTATATATACACTTAAATGATTACCCATGTACAAGGACTACCCGTCCTACTCTCGAACGGCTTCCAGCACTTCGTACCTGAAATAAGAAAAGAAGAGAAAGGGTGGCCCCCAAGGGGCTCAGCACCTTTGCTGGTATGGTAATCCCGCAGCCCACATGCTACCGGGCCACGCACAACTACTTGTCGTCTTAGCATGCGGTTGATTATATTTAAATCATGCATATAACAGTGAACACACATCACATAACATTCGCCTCAACGGGCTCAACAAACGAATAATATATCCTTACTTAATAAGTCACTCGTGGTATTCATCATCCCTAGAGTGTTCCTCCTCTAATGGAGCTACTTCCTTAATAGACGACACATACCCTTAAATCGGGTTATCCTTAAACGCCTCTTATCACAAACTGGGAATCATATCCATGATCCACACACTCCACATTATACAACCTACAACATACACTACATACAACACTAAACAACACTTTGCACGTTTCCACGTGCACAACATAATACCGCAATAGATATTGCATCACAACAAAAAATACATAACGGGAGTGGTTCTCTTAGGAACCGACCCAAACATTGTTTATACACTGGTGAGCCTAGAGAATGTTGCCAGTCTCATGATAAGCTCGTTATACAATAACAACAACACTCATTACCGTCCTAATAGTTGGACGAGTAACTTAAGTTAAGGCGGTTCGGGTTTGGAGGCCCGAACACACCACACCAACACATGTTCCCCCTAAACCGATCATAAGTCAGAATAGCTAAGCTTTGGAGTAAGCTAATGGGAGATCATAACCCGTGAGGGAAACAACCATAACAAGGAGAAGGGTAAGGCTACAAAGGATACCCTCTCCCAAACAACGCGCGACCGGCCAAACCGGATTCCTCACTACTGTTAGTACATACTTACTTTAGATAATAGTTAGGACCCCACTATGGAGTCTATCACACCTACACACATACAGTATTACAACTGGGTTAAACACACAAGGGAGATCCCTACGTTCACATACACATATCACACAATTAACACACGCATAGCCGTGGTTAGTACGTCCCATGGTACGGGTCGTTTACTCCAAATACCGAACTCTCATGTGATCCTAGACTCAGTTAACTAAGGTTAACACTTCCGAGGTTAAATGGTATCGGAGTTGTACACGCCACATAAATGAATTACTGTAAACTCATTACATGTTTAATCTTACAACGTGGCAAACACACAGAAAAACACATTGGCATACAAGCCGGTGTAATCCGGTAGGACACAGGTTGCAAGAAAACCATACCTGTCACCGGAGTCCACGTACCACGTCCACTTATGTTCCTCGAGCGATTCTCGAACAACTGTAACATCACATGTGTTTTTTATTAACATCGGGGTTTGCTTGATTATTTAATGTCAATGCTTAACTTTCCCGTTAACTTAGTTACATAACTTTACATTTTAACTTGTTTTTACTTTTACATTTTGATACAACTTTTCACCCACTTAATTGCCATTTAAACTCACCTAACATGTCCATAACAACCTATAACATCACTACCTATCAATCCCCATCATTACATATCATTTTATAACCATAAACAACATTTTTGGTCCGACCGACCTTACCGACCGAACTTGTCCAAGTTCGGTCCATTCCAGAACACATTTCCGCCAAAATTTTCTACTCCCCGACCTTGTAAGTTCGGTCGCATGTTCGGTCTATTCCCGAGACTTTCTTCCCCTTTGAAAATTTAGCCCGACCGAACTTGCCAAGTCCGGTCCTATGTTCGGTCGGTTCCAGAAACTTAATCTGTACACAAAATACAAGCCCGACCGACCTTGCAAGTCCGGTCCCCAAGGTCGGCCTTTTCCAGAAACCAATTCTCGCAGGGTAAACTGGGCTCGACCGAACTTGCAAGTCGGTCGCAAGTTCGGTCTGCCCCAGACCTTTGTTTTCCTTTTCACATTCAACTCCAAACTTCACCCCATATAACCTAGTACCCCTAACCTCATTTGGGCACTTCAAACACACCTTTAGCCATGTGCTAAACTCTTTAAATCACTCACCAAAACCATTTTATCATTCACAAACTTCTTACAAAATTCCTAGCACTTAGGATATTTTCTCCTTAAGATTTCTAAGTGGTAGTTCACCAATAACGACCACCGCACCAAGGTGTTTCCTCTACCCTTAACATCATCTCTCAACTCCTTTTCTTTCTAACTAAATCTCCTTGTTACAACTCCTTAAATTCTTTTCTCAAAACCTTACTTAAACATTATTCTCCTTATTCATCAACATCACCCAAACCTTAAACAACTTCTTCAAGACTTTTCAATACACTCTCAAAACACACATTGCATTCCTAGAACTTCCAAGATAACACCTAAATCCTTGCATCACTCTAAATCACCTTAACACTTGTTTTCTTCTCAAGTAAACATTTATTCACCTTTAACACTTCCTAGTTCACCAAAACTCACTTAAAACACTTAGACTTCTTACACATTTCCCAAATTTGGCCATAGTTCTCTTGTATACACTCACATCCAAACACTTAGGTTTTTACCTTATTTCATTCAAAACACCTAAAATCCATCAAACACATTTTTATACACAAACTTCACACATTAAGCACTACATCACAATATAGTGCATAACTTAAATTGCTTGGCACTTAGGCCCTTAAATAACATAAACCATAAACACTGAATTTCCCACATAAGTATGCCTTTGACCTGCAAATACATACACCAATACATATGTTCTTTTACTAGTCTCCTTGAGAACATTTTACTAGCTCATTCACCATTGGCTCCTTAGGCATTTTATTAAGCAAATCAAGCTCATTTTCCTAAGGCATTTAAACTACATTGAGATAGCTTGTTTACCTCTTTTCCTCACAAATTCTTTCTTGTTTCCTTGTAAAACCGGTAGGGCATTTGGTTGTTTGTCAACTTCTAAACAATGTACAAATAGTAGAATGAGTATTCAAGCATTATGCTTCATCTCATTGTAAACCCTAGTTACACATATTGTTTTAACACATTAAGGTAATTGTTTTACCTTGGAATTGGAAGAGAACTTGAATAAGTATCAAGAGAGGACTCCTCCTAGCCCTTGGAAGATTCAAATGAAGCTAAAACAAGCAAGATAAATACACCATTGTGAGGTGAGTTTTCGGACAACATGAAAACATGGAGGAAACATGGATTTTCTTTGAGTTTCCTTACCTTGAAGCAAAGGAGAGCATGAATATGTGAAAAGGTGAGCTCAAGCTCCTCCCATGGTGGTTTCTCTTGGCACCGAAATGGAGGTTTTGAAGTTTTGAAAGGACAAGATTGTAGAGCTTGGCTTAACTAAGAGAATGGTGGTGTTTGTTTTTGATTTGGTTAAGTGAGCTAGGTTTTACATGTGGTCAAGGATGGACTTCCATGGTGGTATTGTATATTACCGAGAGAGAACAAGAAGAAGAGAGGAAGAAGAGAGTGGAGCCGTGTGAAATGGAGAAAGGAATGAGAAATGAGATAAGTTTGCTTTAAGAAGATTTTGTAACTTATAAAGCAATAGTAACCATTAGTCATCACTTATTACTTAATAAACTTACATGTGTGGTGACTCACACCTTGAAAAACCGGCCCCCATTTTAAGAAGGGTAATAGTCTTTGACTCATTTAATTACTTATAACATTATATGTTACAAACTAGCCTATAAAAGTTACTATTCACAAACTAAGGCACATAGAAGTGAAAATTTTGATTTCCCACTAATATGGCCACCCAAATGTGATACTATATAGTACACATGTTTATTAAAGAGTAATGATGGACATTTAGCCATTCAAAACTCATTTACAAGACAATTTTTCAAAAACGTGCTTTAAGACTCCTTAAAGCACATTTTGTGTTTAACTTGTTTTCAAGCTTGGTTTTCTTTGGTAATTGATTTAATATGTTCATTACATATTATAAGGTATAAGTATGACCATTAGGTCTTATACAAATTTATCCCAAGCTTAGAGCACATTTTTGCTCTTATTTACTTTAAGGTATTTTCTTGTGTTTTATTTGGTTTAACTGTCCACCAAAGTTTCCTAAGGACTTATTTAGCCTTATTAAATCATAATTAAATGTTATCAAGTCTTGGTAGGCTCTTTGGGTCCTAACCAAGTTCACTCATAGCTTAGAGCATGTTTTTGCTCAAACTGTGTCTTAATGCTTTATTGCATTTATTATGGTTTAAATTGTTCACTGATGTTACTAAGGCACTTTTAGCCTTTACATACCATAGTTTGATATTTAAACCACATATCAAGGTTTGGGGTATTTCATACTTGAGTATTGAGCATCTTAAAAAAAATTGAGAGTTACTTAAAGATTGAAAATCCTCATGTTTACTTGGATGTTTAACATTATACATGTATAAAATTTTAAAAGACACACTAAGAGTGATGTTCACCAAAAGCCACCATTGTCTAAGAGAGTACTAAGATTTAATAATCAGAAGAATACTTACATAGAACAAACCTTAAGGAAAATAATTATCAAGAGTGAGTGAGTTTTCATTAGACTAATTCATTTGACTTAAAATTTTATATAGAGTCCCTACCTAAAAAAATAATAATATATAAATTTTAAGATAAAGGAATCAGATTTTGGAGCTATATTATAGATAATAAGAACTTCCTAAAACTCTGCCTTGTGTGAAATTATGTAAATATATAATAAGTAAATTTTATGAAGTGAATACCTAATGGTTCGTCTAGAATACTATAGTTAATTATAAAACAATTGGAACTTGAAAAGTCACAGAAAATATTTATCTTATAGAGTTTTAACATATGGTTGACTAATAAACCTTTGAAGATAATTTTGGAAGATTATTGAGGATTATTAACTGATCTGAAATATTATTTTAAACTACTCAAGTACGTTACACCTGATTTATAGCTTGTTAATGTAATTGATATGATAAAATGATCATATAATGACGTATAATTCGTACCGGTCATAAAATGAAAGGATAAGGATCATAAAATAAAATTTTATAACAGTTAAGAAAATACAAATACAAAACAATCAAGAGATACAGATATATATATATATATATCGATCGCAGATAAAATCAACGGTGCAATAAAATTTACAACAAAGCTGGTTAATAAGGTGTTGAATTCTTTGAATGTGTCGTTAGTAGCGGTACGAGGGCGTACCTTAGCTCTTTTAAGGGGGATATGCTGGCATACTCCTCCTTCGTTATCTCATCCGGATTATGCCTCGTTGCCTTGTTAGTAATGAGAGGTGTAGGTATGTACGTAGTTTTACGTTGTGGCACAGTACTTTGTCACGTTTGTGTTGTGTTTTGCTTCAGTTTATACTTTGATTCACGTTGTTATGGTTTCGGTACTTTGATTTCGGTACCCTTGAGTGGAATGTTGAAATGGAGATAAAGGATTGGAATGGTATGGAATATCATTGAAGTTATTATTGTCTCAGCACACCCGAAGCGGTGTGAGTGCCTATTAGTGGATTGTTAAACTTCGAGGCGAAGTTTCTTTTAAGGGGGATATGCTGAAATACCCCTAAATTAATTTAAATTAATTTAGGGGATTTCTTTTATTAAAAAATTAAATTGTTATATGTAATTATGAATATTAAATTATTATATGGAATTGTGAAATTTATTTAGGGGTTTTCTCCTATTTAACCCTAATTATTATACATTATTATATAGTATTATGAATTTAATAATAAGATTTATAAGTCAATAAATCTTGGGAAAATTATTAAACACTCCAAATATATTATAAAGATTTTGGGAAGTGTTGGAACATTGTTTTGAAATATAAAAGTCAATATAAAATTCTAGAAACCTTAAAGCTTATTAAGCCTTGCTAGAGTTGACTTTTTGACAATGGTCAAACCAGGCCATGAAACCTATACCAATAAATAGGTTATGGAAAACCATGAAGATCGATAAAAAGAACGTCAAAAACGGATCATCCTAGCCAAAGTTATGCTAGATTGAAGTTTTGAGTCAAAACTTTGAAATCTGCCACGTGTCAACCAGTCACAGGCCGCCCACACTTAGCTTAAAAATCGGAACTTCCAGCAGTGATTTTGCCCTAACTTTGGACGGCTGTATCTCACTCATCTCTCAATATTTTTCAATGCCGTCTTTTGCATTCTCTTCTCCTTTGAATCCTCTTTCCAACCATTACTCACACATACCCTAACTCATTATACATCAGCCGGAAATTTGATACAAAGTAGCCACCTTGCAAAACCGAAACTGCAAATTCCAGTTTCTCCTTTCGAATCAGGTAACTTCGACTAGTCATAACTTCTTCGTTTAGCATCCAAATTTCGTGTTCTTTAGCTCGTTTTAAAGAGCTCTAATCCCTCTACAACTTTCATGTTGATGACCAAATCTAATTCTCAATCATATGGAAGATATAGGCGTCTAAAGTTCCGACCCCGATCTGGTCGCGTTTTGCCCAGAATTTTTCCAGAAACGAGAAGGTAAACTCGTAACTTTCGGGTTTGATTTCTTCTTGTGTGTTGTGAGTTAGAGTGAGTTCTTGTTATCAATGCGTAGAGCTACGTTTCCTCTTTTGATTAAGCCTTTATACGTATTCTAATTCGATCTAGAACTTAACTTATAGATCCTCAAAGTGAGCTCCTCGAAACAGTCAAGTTCGAACCTTTTCCAGAAAACTGAATCGAATTCCTTCGATTTGTGCAACTCCGGTGAGTTTCCGGTCAAATTTCTCCGTTATTGCTGTTAGTAATCATGTATCCGACCTAACCCAACAACCAATTGAGGTTATTATGCTCTGTATGTGTAGAATTTTGCAAGATTGTAATCGAATCAAACTTTGAACCCTAACTTTGATTTGAATTCGAATCCCATCGTATACTGCATAATAATTGGGGAAACCGGTATCATTGGAACCGAAATTTTATTACGAAGCTATAGAAACAAGAATCACTCGATTTCGTTCTGTAGATTGTGAGAAAAACGAGAATTAGTACTCGGGTTGGAATTCGAACTTGCTGATGAACTAGGAGTACAGCAGCCGTTGATTTCGTTTTAAAGGATTTGGACGGCCGAGATTAGATCTGGTAATTTAAAACTGTTTTAGGTTTCTATAAATTCTGTAAATAGCTCTAACTTGTTGTTATTTATATGCTTCCCGAAGGTATTTTGACTTGAAATTTTAACCATAGATTCCTTATTTAATCTAGTTTATTTTGATGTAAATTATTATGATTTTGGAGTTTTTAAACATAAGTTATGATTTTTACAAGTTACGGGTTTTCTGGAATTATTTGGTTAAATTAAAAAGATATTTTTATGAAACAAAATTTTTATATGTAAAATGTTATAGTTACTGTATATTAAATTTGGGAATTTTTGGGCAATGGTAAAAGGTTTTAAAAATTGTGTTCATGAGTTTTTCATAAGAATAACTTATAATATATGGTTTTTAATGTAATCAAAAATTAAAGTGTAGTTGATTAATGAACTTTATAGGTTGGGGAAAATATAATAAGACTAATTAACATTTAATACAGTATGTTTATAAATATTTTGGGTATTAACTTTAAGTGGGGTAAAAATTGTTACATATATTTATATATATATTTATATGAGAGAAATAAAATAGAAACTTATATTAAATCAAGGAATTTAACTAAACCACATTTTATTTATTATATAATATGGAAGCTAATATGTTTAACTAAAACTAAGGGAAATACTTTATTTTATAAACCATAAATCAGTTGTGGATATGTCTAAAAGATATTAAATATAATTAAATACAATAGAATTTCTTGAAGAATGTTCTGGATAAATCTTAATATATGTAGATATATATATATATATATATATATATATATAAATAATAAAAGATAAAGGAAATAACATTCCTTGTGAGAAATATAATAGGAAGGATATATATATATACGATTAATAAATAAAAGGAATAAAATACCTTATAGAAAATGTAATATGAAGGAATTAATGAGTTAAACTAAACCTCTACATAATACTAATAATAGAGTACTATATGAGGTGGTATTATTTTATGGTTATGAACTGAGTTTTTAGTTACCTTTGAATTTCTAGGATTTATATTAACAGTATTAAAATACATGTATATATTTAGTCAGTGACCACAATGTAAATCTATAATTTGGTTAAGAAATTAATAAGTTGAAATTTAGGAATATTTGTAATTAGTCTACATAAAGGGTTACACAAATAGATCTTATTATATAATTAATAATAAAATAAATGAAATACTTTTACATTTAAATGTTCTTATTATATAAACAATAGTAAAATAAATGAGTTACTTTTACATCTACATGTGAAGAGGATAAATAAGTCTAGATTTAATTATTTCTTAATATTTATAGTATTGAGTAATAACTTAATATTTTAAGATAAAATCATTAAAAGGATTATGATATAAAACTATATTAAACTATGATTAGGAGATTAATCTAAATAATAATCCTTAAGTTTCTTGGAATTAGTTAAGCCATATAAAATACATTCATTATCAATATTCAGGATGTGAGTTTATAAATAAGTGATGTACATAATAGTTAAAGATTTACAAAAAGGTTTGCAAATAGAAATTTGATACTTAAAATCATTGAACCTTTAATTAGATGAAACTAGGTTACATAAGAGATTATATTGATTTACCTTTTGACACTGGAAAAATTAATGTGTCATTTGAATATAGGTATGGGGATTTTCATATGTTATCTTATTAAATAGTTAACAGTTTCACTTACGATCCATAATTTAATTCTTTGATAAATTCTACTTATGTAGATATATTGTCCATCCTAAATACAATAAAGGAAATTAATTTATTAAGTTATACCTTTGAAACCTTTGGTTTTGTAAATTTAAAACGTATTTAAGACTTAAGTTTAGTGAAGTTTAGTACAAAAGGTTATACATAGCCTATGGAGGAATGTGTGTAAAAATAAACATTGGAAATTAAATGTAAGTAAGGATACATAAAAGGTTATCTTAAAACACCTTATTATATAGTATATAAGTAATAATATACCCTGTGGATACTAAATGTAAGAGTTCTATGAGTCTAAGTTAATTATAATATGGTTATTTCAAGATGAAAAGTAATTTAACATCTTATGACAAGATTTTAGATGGTTGTAATTAAAGTTATTTCTGAACTAAAGATAAGATAAATGAGTTTAGTAACTCAATTAAGTATATAATAAAATGCGTCTACAACTATGATTCCAATATACAAGATGTAGATCTTAAATAGGTTAGGGGAAGACTTAAACATAATGGATTATCTAGTAGATATTGGTAACTTACATAATCATTGCATTGTGAAATAATAGTATAGTATTCTAAGATGAACTCATCATAGGTCATAATACAATGTTTATTCTGAATTAAGGATAAAAGTATTGAGCCTAAGTTTATTATTGAAATTCTAAGATTGATTATATAATATAAAACACATTATGATATAAAGGTCTCGAAAGTTTTAAAAGTGAGGATTATGGTTAAGTATGAATAAAGTGGATAGGAGTGGACAATTAGCAAATGTTAATCGAATACATTCCTTGATCTTACCACCTTGGGCTATACAACGTTCTCAAATAACTCAAAGATTATACGTAACACATAAGTGAGGGCTTAAAAGACAATTGAGACTTTGGAATAAGAGTAAGGAATTTATTTAAGCTTAACTTAGGCTACAAGCGATTGATGATAGACTACCTTTAATATTCTTCAGAGTACTGTTGATTGTTTGCGCAAGTTGATTAGAACTGCTACAGCGTTACCCAGGTACGATTTCTCGTACTCAGCTTGTGGTGTTTTGGACTTTATGGAATGTTTTGTACGATTTCTCGTACTCCGATATTTTTGATGATTGACTTGTGGGATGTTTTGGAAAACGCTAACTGACTTTAAGAGGAATTTCTAAAAAAAGAATTGGTTGTGTGACTAACTCAGCTTGTGTGACTAACTGAGCCTTGAGCATGAAATTTACATGGGTACTGGTTCTTTCTATTTGGTGTCCCGTTAGACATTGACTGCTTAGGGTTTACGCTTCTGCACTCTGTAGGACTGAGTGTTTTGGTATTGCTCTGGGTAGTTGGTGGTCTAGTGGGAATTTGGAAAAGGTCATTCTTGGAAATCTTTCTTTCGACGTGCGCGCGTCTTAATGGTAACAGCAGGGGGCTGTATATCCCTCGCCCATAGGGGCATTGATATTTAACAGCAGGGGGCTGTATATCCCTCGTCCATCAGGACATTTTTAATTTAACAGCAGGGGGCTGTATATCCCTCGCCCATAGGGGCATTGATATTTAACAGCAGGGGGCTGTATCCCTCGTCCATCAGGACATTTTCAATTTAACAGCAGGGGGCTGTATATCCCTCGCCCATAGGGGCATTGATATTTAACAGCAGGGGCTGGTATATCCCTCGTCCACCAGGACATTTAAATCTGACAGCAGGGGGCTGTATATCCCTCGTCCATATGGACATTGATATCTGGCGGTGGGGGCCATCTCTCCCAATTGAATTATTCCACTCTTGAGTTATGGTTCTTGGATCTATCTTATTATTCCTAGTCCTTTGTGACTATCTGAGTCTTTATACTCCAAACGGGAATTGGTTCTAACATCAACAATGGATGCTTACTAACTATGTGGTGTGACTACTTAAGTGGATGACTTGTGTTGGAAATTCTTTATCTTGTCTTGTTTTCCTTTCTCTTTAAACTTGATTGTTTGAAGTGCTTTATCTCTGTTTTACTTTTAAGAGTTTGTTTCCATGTTACTATTTATTTTGAAGAGTTATGTTTTATAAGTTTGTTTTGGAGAATTGTACCAGTTCCATTCCAGGGAATTGACCCGCCCCTTTCGGGGTGGGCTGCTTGGTTTCATCTTGCAGGTACAAATTGATTTACAGGTGGCCACGAAGAGCATGAGTGATTGGGATGGGATTAGGTTTATGGAGAGTGAATGTATTTATTTATTTTTTGTTTATATTAAGTTTTCTCGAAGTTCAGACCGTAACTTAGTTAATTGTAAGTTGTAAATTGGTGAGGTTTGGTGCCGGGTGTTTGGAACCCGATGATCTGTACGCCTTTAGTATTTTATTTCCGCTGTAATTATGTTAAGTAGGGGCATTACACTTATCCCCCACTTCTCCATTTTATTTTCATTCTTCATTCCACCACTCGGCAGAACCAGGATTAAAAGAAGAGAAGAAAAGCAGCTAGAGCATGAGCGAATCGCAGTCCCGTTTCCTCTGGTAATCTCTAAAATAATGGCTATTTCTATCTTTATTTTATTTTCATCCCTGTTAATGTCTAAGTAATAAACTTAGCTTCCCAGGTTTGGAAGCGAGCCTATTTTATATAATTGTGTTATGTAAGCTTTCCACTATAATTTATCTATGCAATATTTTGATTCTGTCCTTAATGCGCTTTAATCTTCTTGTACAGTTATTAAAGTGATATTTTGAAATACCCCAAACCTAGATATGGTATTTAAATGATAAAATAAGGTATAAGAAGGCTAAATAATGCCTTAGAAACTTTGAGAAACAATTTTAAATCAAAGAAAACATAAGGAAACACCAAAATAGCAGTTAAACAAAAACGTGCTCTAAGCTTAGAGAGACTTGGGTGGGCACCCAAATATCATGCTAAGACCTTAGTAATATCTTAATGGTCATTTTAAACCAATTACCAAAGAAAACCAAGCTTGAAAACAAGTTGAAACACAAAATGTGCTTTTAGGAGTCTTAAATCACATTTTTGAAAAATTGTCTTGTAAATGGGTTTTGAGTGGCTAAATGTCCATCATTACTCTTTAATCAACATGTGTACTACTTAGTATCACATTAGGAAGTCTAAATAAATGGGAAATCAAAAATTTCACAATTATGTGCCTTGTTTAGTGAATAGTAACCAAATAGTGCTAGTTTAAGACATTAGTCAAAGTAAGTCAACTAAATGGTCAACAAAGACCACAATATACCTCATTTGACCAAGGGGCCGGTTTTTAAGTGTGACTCACCACACTTATCAAGTTAAGTAAAGAAGATAGCAAAAAGTAAGTAAATTCACTATTTGCTTTTAAGAAATAAATATCTCTTATTAGCCTTCATCTCTCCTCCTTTCTTCATTCATCTTGTTCCCACCGGTTTTGTGCTGCTCCTCTCTTCTTCTTCAACGTGAAGAACAACCCCATGTAAGCTCCATCTCCCTTTGATTACTACTTACTCATTTTAGCTCCAAAACCAAAACAAAATACATATTCTTCTTAGTTAGCTCAAGCTCTTTCTTCCTATCTTTCCAAAACTTCAAGAACTCCATTTTGGTGCCAAGCCAAACCGCCAATAGAGGAGGAAACTCAAGCTTAGAGAGTTCATTGGCTTCTCCATTCTCTTAAGGTAAAGAATATATAAGAAAAATCAAGTTCCCACCATTTCTTCACATAACTGAAAATCTATACTCATGGGGCTCCATTTTTATGCCTTGTTCTAGCTTGGTTATACTCTCCAAGGATAGAGGAGGTCCTCCTTTACTCATATCCAAGCTTGTCTTGAGAAACCAAGGTAAAACAATCAATTTAATACCTTAAACACATTTTTAACCTAGGTTTTATTCCTTAAGGTTAGTGTGTTGTTTAGTACTCATTGGGATCATTGAATATTGGTTAGAACATTGGCAAGGAGAATTTGTTGGGTGACCGAGATTGAGAAAGGGAAAGACCTAAGGAGGAAAGTTTGAGAGCTTGTAAAAAAACAAGGTAAATTGCTTACCTTAAGGTGTTTTAATGCATTAAGGGATGGGATATGGATAGGTAACAAGTTAGCTTAGAGTTTACAATGAAAAAGGGATATAAAACTTAGGAGAAAGAATACTATTATATTGAGAACTTGTGACTAAAGAGCTAATGAGAAAAGAGGTAGTTAAACAATGTTGAAATGAATTACAAGAAGCATTTTATTTCAATGGGAGCCTTGTTGTGTGTATTCGTAGGTCAAAGGCAAATATATGTGGAAATTCAGTGGTTAAGATTATTGTCATTTAAGGGCCTAAGTGCCAAGCATTTTAAGTTATTGCACTATATGATGATGTGGTGTAGTTTTGGTGTAAATTGAGTGTTAAGAATGTGTGGAAAGAATTTGGGTGATAAAGGTTGTTAAATGGTGAAAAACCAAGTGTTTAGGTGTAACAATATACTAGAGAACCCATGTCAAAATTTGGTGGAGAAACATGATGTCTAAGATAATATGAGGAGATTTTTGTGACTAAGGAAGTACTAGGAATTTTAGGAGTGCTTTTGGTTGAAAAGGAATGTGTCGAAGATGTTCTAGTAAACTAGGGTGACTTAGGTATGTCTATAAGAAACTAGGGGTTGCAATGGTGAATTTTAGGCACCAAGACCTTGATAAAAGGGGTTAGGAAACTTGTACAAGTTTGATGGGAATAAGGTGTAAACTTTGGAATGGTTTATGTGTGAACTAGAATTTAGAATCTAAGAAAGTTTGATAAATGCAATGTGTGTGCGGAGTGGTGTATATGGTTTGGTCAAGTTCTTAAGGAGGGAGTATTTGGTTAGTGAAAATTCTAGGTGGATTATGTCTTATTAAAGTAAGAAAAATAAGTGCTAAGTGTTGGGAGTTTTTGGTAAGAATTGAGTAAATGGTTGAGAAGATCTTTGGAAATTGTTTTAATGGGCTTGATGGATGTTAAGAGGTGGGTTTAATGTGCCAAGATGGTGTTAGACCTATTAGGACACTTGTCGAAGAGTTTGGAGTTGAAAGAACAATTTAAGAGAAAAGTCTGTAGAGGACCGACCCAGGGTCCGACCCAGTTCTGGGTCGGTCGGACCATGTTAAGCCAGCCAGAATGTCTCTGGACTGGACCGACCCAGAGGGTTTTGGGTCGGTCGGCTTAGCTTCGGGTCGGTTGGGCAAAAATTCAACGTAGAAATTTGTCTCTGGAATGGATGGACATAGAGGGTTTGGGTCGGTCAGTTTAGTTTTGGGTGGACGGGAGGTTTTCAAAAGACAGGAAAATTTTTGAGATGGACCGACCCATAAGGTTGGGTCGGTCGTGGGTCGGTCTAAGAGAATTGTTCGAACCAGAAAAATTACTGGGATGGACCGACCCAGGGGTTGGGTCGGTCGGTGGGTCGGTCGACCCTTAACACTTAAATAAAAAAAAGAAGAAATTTTAAGGATGTCTAATGGTACTAATGGTACACCATTAAGAGGGCAATGATGCTAAGAAACCTAAAGACCTAGGGGATTAAGTTAAGTATAAACTTACATGTTTAAGGTTAAGATGTAAGATCAAGAATAACCTTAAGAGGTATTAGTTGGGGGTTAAGTAAGTTAAATAAGTTAAGTAATGCGAAGTTAATTAATAATCTAAGTTGGATGAATTTTAGGACTTGAAAGTTTGGAACCCGGAGGAGAATTAAACGAGGGGACAGTCGACGGTGAACGGTACAGTCTTTCTTGTGACCTGCTTGCTAACGAGGTGTCCCTCGGCTTGTGTGCTATTTGTTTATGTGTGCCGACTAAACAAGAATAAAGCATGCAACCGGTTTTATTGTACTTATTGTGAAATACCCCAAACCTTGGTATGTTGGTTAAACATTAAAACATGATTTATTAAGACTAAAAAGAGCCTTAAAAACACTAGTAAACAAACTTAAACAAAAGCAAACACAAAATGTGCTTTAAAGTCAATAAGAGCTAAAAGGTGCTCTAAGCTTGGAATAGGCTTGGGTAAGACCTAATGAGCTTACCAAGACTTTATATATGTACTAATGAACATATTAAACCAATTACCAAAGAAAACCAAGCTTGAAAACAAGTTAAAACACAAAATGTGCTTTAAGAAGTCTTAAAGCACATTTTTTAAAAATTGTCTTGTAAATGAGTTTTGAATGGCTAAATGTCCATCATTACTCTTAAATATATATGTGTACTATATAGTATCACATTTGGGTGGCTATATTAATGGGAAATCAAAAATTTCACTTCTAAGTGCCTTGTTTAGGTGAATAGTGATTTTTATAAGCTAGTTTATAACATATGTTGTATTGCAGACGTTATAAATGAGTGGTTAGAACAGGTGTAATTAACATAAAAGAAAGAAATTAAAACCCAAAAATAACGTCGGGCTGCAAATAAATCCCGGTCGCAGTAGTATAGTGAAAATGTAAGCAACCGGATGTCGAACCGTGGGACTAATATACATATAATAGTACCTAAGCGTGTCACAAGAGGGGGGGATTAATTGACTTGTAAAATAAAAAGAAAGAATAAAATAAACTAAGTTGACAGATAAATAAAATGGAACTCTGGGTCAGGTTAATATAATCTGCATAATTAAGCTATCTCTACTGGTTTAATAATTCGGCAAGGTTCCTGTAATTATCTTAAGGACTAAGTCATAGCCTCATAAGAACTCGTTCACCTGTAATGCAAGGTTCTAATCAAGGTTCAAGCAAAAGCCTGCGAACGGCAGAGGAGTATTGAGGAATTACATTTGCAACTGAATACTAACTTATTAAATCATAACAAGTTTCCTCCAGTTTTACGCCTTAATTAACCTGTCTATTTATCACCTGGTCTGATCAAAATAGACTTAGGAAAGCAATTTAATAAACTCATGACATTTATTAAAAAGGTGCGTGATAACCTTTAAGCGTAACAAATGTATATAATTAAAACCAGTAAAAATATAGCATAATTAATACAAACATATAATACCATTCCCAGAGCGTACGTAAACTAGCCTAACATATTAAATAGAATAACAGGAACAAGAATGATAGAAATCATCCGTAATCACTCCGTCTCGCTCTGCTATTTTGTATACGTAGGCTAGAGGTGGATTTTGTGGAATGAAGAGAAATAAAATGGAGAAGACGGGAGGAAGGGATAATGGATCGGTAGTGTTTTTCGTGGAAGGGACTTCTTATTTTTGAGCAGAAGCTCGTGGCTTTTATAGAAGAAAAGAAGAAGAAAGCAGAGAAGATAGACAGACGCGTGAGGCGGTGGAAGATTGAGCTCGTTGATTGCTCTCATTGATTGCAGGGGACAGACAGCTGAACACAGCCGCGTGAATTAAGGTAGGCGGAGTAGATAGATATGGCAGTGGACGAGTTGCAGACAGTCGGCGGAGCCAAGTTGCAGAGACGACGGGCGCAGAAGGAATCCGGGGCGCCTTCACAACCGCCTCCTTGACCGCCTGATAAGTGGCGGTCTCCCCTTGCCGTCCGCCTCCTCTACCGCCAGCTACGGGGCGGTCCTCTCCTATTGTGTCCGCCTCGCGGTTGCTACTCTCTTGTCCGCCACTTAAGAGGCGGTAGCCTCCTCCACCGTCCGCCACATTGACCGCCAGGCGGTCTTGTGTGTGGTGTCCGCCCCCCTTATGGGCGGTTGCATGCCCACTCGCGGACGTCTCAGCCTTCTCATGCGATATTATGTATATTATATACATATATATATATAACAATCTTCAACCGGCTCTACATTCTTCGTTATAAGTCCGTTTTCTGAGCCGTTTGCGTCAATGCGTTCGTCTCTTTGCCTACTTTACTTCCAGCTTGGTTTTCCTCATGTTAAACCAATAAATTTGTGAGATAAACAATAAAACATAAACTAGAGGAAAACTAACCGAAGTGGAGAAATGAGCAAGAAAAGTGCTAATATTATATATGAAATACACCTATAAAACATGCTCATTTAGACACTTATCACACCCCCACACTTATCTTTTTGCTTGTCCTCAAGCAAAACTACGTACCCAAGTAGGGAATGCTCAATACTAACAAATATTATTATGAAGGGTAGGATAAACATGATCTTTTTAACTTATTGAGGAGTGTGAAAAATTAACTGCTGGTGGCATAGGTGTGCTCAGGGTAAAAATAAAATATAGAGTTTCGGGGTATGATCCAGGGTACTTCAATGTTTCTTTTTAGGTGACTCTGAGAACTTTTACCATGGCCAACTTCTCTCAAGAATGGGCATTGAGAAGAAAACAAAAAGGAAAAATAGATTTAATCATTTGTTTCACTTTTGCATAAGAGATGAGAAATGTAGGCATCACGCCTTTGTTTTTAAGACACTCAACTCTCTCTTTTGTTGGTTACCAATGGTGTCTCGCAAGTACCTTATTATTTTTCTTTCTCTTTTTTTTTTTTAACAGAGAAGCACCCCTTAGCAATCCCTAAGAGATAGACAGACAGAAAAAACCCTGAGCAAAAAATCCAACCATTTGCAGATTATTTGGTCACACACACCCGCACATAAAGTGCTGCTCTCAAAAGTAGCAAAATTTTAAATTTGTACCATTATCCTACAATTCATAACGTATTTATTCTTTAAAGAGAACAACCCACATATAAAGGGTCCATAATATTTTAAATTGGACAAACGCATGATAAGGAGAGAGATTAAACATTTAAGCACAAAATTACCACCGACAAGGGCACACTCCCCCACACTTAAATTGAACAATGTCCCATTGTTCACCAGAAACAAGGGAAGCTTTCAGAAGACCTTTTCGGTAGTAGATAAAAGAGATAACACAAAGCACAAATAAACATTTAAGCACATAAATGCTCCTCTGCATTTTTATTTAAATAAAAACATAATTAAAGAAACTGGTACTCCCCTGATTTTATTTTGCTTGCGTTTATAGGAGTTCCCCCACTTGAGCTTCAACCTCAAGTAGCGTAGCTTGGTTGCGGTGTCCACATGAAATTGCACCTGCATAAGACACTAGAAGCACCACACTAATAAACGGGGTTAAAAGTTTAGCAAAATAAAATTTTAAGAGATCCTGAAATTAAAAGAGCATAAAAGCAAAAATAATAAAAATACACCCGGGTTGCCTCCCGGGAAGCTGCCCTTATTTAACGTCTTTGGCTAGACGCCTGCTTTGTTATCCTGGATCAAAACAAAACGTTACCTACTCGGCATATAAAATAAGAATTAATACTCCACAAAATCTGGTTTTTGAGGAGGTACTGCCGGAACGTAGTTCTAACAGAAGACCCGGTGATGATTTTTCTTCCTCAAATTGGAGGATGTAAACATCATCCTCTTGTAGGCTCGTAGAAAGAACGCCGTTTGATATCATCTTCAGAGAAAGTTAATTCTTTGAAGGTGATAGTGGCGTTTTGTTTGGATATAATGGCGGGAGGTGATGGCAATTCCTTCTCTTCTTTTTCGAGGATAAAAGTATCCTCATTGTCTGGGTATATTATAGAGAAGGAGGGAAAATAGCGGTAATTGATTTGACAGGGAGGGTTTCTATGAGTGGCTCGTCTGTAGTGGGGTGTTCTACCTCTTGAACTGTTTCGCTCATTGATTGCTCTAGTATTGAGCGATTTTCTCCAGGTAGTCTGGTTGATCTTCTAACCAGAGTTGCTCTTGGACTATGAGACAATCCTCAAAATCATGAGCTCCCCCACATTCGGAGCAGTATAAATCCTGCCAAATTCAAACGCTTCTTCCATTTGCCACGTACAGAGATTTTTTTTGTGTTTTTCTGTAAAAAACAAAACTACTGAAAAAGATTAGAAAATAAAGGATTAGAAACAACATATTAATAATATAAACAAATATAAAAGAAAATAAATAATAACAACAAACAAAAATAATATAAACAAAATATTCTATTATAACAAGTGAATAATCCGGGGCTTAGGGACTAGAATAAACTAGTCCCCGGCAACGGCACCATTTTGCAGACGTTATAAATGAGTGGTTAGAACAGGTGTAATTAACATAAAAGAAAGAAATTAAAACCCAAAAAAACGTCGGGCTGCAAATAAATCCCGGTCGCAGTAGTAGTGAAAATGTAAGCAACCGGATGTCGAACCGTGGGACTAATATACATATAATAGTACCTAAGCGTGTCACAAGAGGGGGGGATTAATTGACTTGTAAAATAAAAAGAAAGAATAAAATAAACTAAGTTGACAGATAAATAAAATGGAACTCTGGGTCAGGTTAATATAATCTGCATAATTAAGCTATCTCTACTGGTTTAATAATTCGGCAAGGTTCCTGTAATTATCTTAAGGACTAAGTCATAGCCTCATAAGAACTCGTTCACCTGTAATGCAAGGTTCTAATCAAGGTTCAAGCAAAAGCCTGCGAACGGCAGAGGAGTATTGAGGAATTACATTTGCAACTGAATACTAACTTATTAAATCATAACAAGTTTCCTCCAGTTTTACGCCTTAATTAACCTGTCTATTTATCACCTGGTCTGATCAAAATAGACTTAGGAAAGCAATTTAATAAACTCATGACATTTATTAAAAAGGTGCGTGATAACCTTTAAGCGTAATAAACTGTATATAATTAAAACCAGTAAAAATATAGCATAATTAATACAAACATATAATAACCATTCCCAGAGCGTACGTAAACTAGCCTAACATATTAAATAGATAACAGGAACAAAATGATAGAAATCATCCGTAATCACTCCGTCTCTCTCTGCTATTTTGTATACGTAGGCTAGAGGTGGATTTTGTGGAATGAAGAGAAAATAAAAT
Source organism: Limonium bicolor (assembly GCA_023374045.1). Taxonomy (NCBI): domain Eukaryota; kingdom Viridiplantae; phylum Streptophyta; class Magnoliopsida; order Caryophyllales; family Plumbaginaceae; genus Limonium; species Limonium bicolor. The sequence goes on from CM041780.1 coordinate 6,974,622, forward strand.
GGAGAAGACGGAGGAAGGGATAATGGATCGGTAGTGTTTCTCGTGGAAGGGACTTCTTATTTTTGAGCAGAAGCTCGTGGCTTTTAGAAGAAAAGAAGAAGAAAGCAGAGAAGATAGACAGACGCGTGAGGCGGTGGAAGATTGAGCTCGTTGATTGCTCTCATTGATTGCAGGGGACAACAGCTGACACAGCCGCGTGAATTAAGGTAGGCGAGTATATAGTATGGCAGTGGACGAGTTGCAGACAGTCGGCGGAGCCAAGTTGCAGAGACGACGGGCGCAGAAGGAATCCGGGCGCCTTCACAACCGCCTCCTGACCGCCTGATAAGTGGCGGTCTCCCCTTGCCGTCCGCCTCCTCTACCGCCAGCTACGGGGCGGTCCTCTCCTATTGTGTCCGCCTCGCGGTTGCTACTCTCTTGTCCGCCACTTAAAGGCGGTAGCCTCCTCCACCGTCCGCCACATTGACCGCCAGGCGGTCTTGTGTGTGGTGTCCGCCCCCCTTATGGGCGGTTGCATGCCCACTCGCGGACGTCTCAGCCTTCTCATGCGATATTATGTATATTATATACATATATATAACAATCTTCAACCGGCTCTACATTCTTCGTTATAAGTCCGTTTTCTGAGCCGTTTGCGTCAATGCGTTCGTCTCTTTGCCTACTTTACTTCCAGCTTGGTTTTCCTCATGTTAAACCAATAATTTGTGAGATAAACAATAAAACATAAACTAGAGGAAAACTAACTGAAGTGGAGAAATGAGCAAGAAAAGTGCTAATATTATATATGAAATACACCTATAAAACATGCTCATTTAGACACTTATCATGTATTAAGTAATTAAATTGACAAACAAAGACTAAAATACCCTCATACTAATAAAGGGGGCCGGTTTTTATAAGTGTGGTGACTCACCACTCTCTAGTTAATGTAATAAGTAAGTAAAGCAAACTAAGTAAACTTACTTTTTACTTTATAAGTATAAATATCTCTTAAAAGCAAATTCTATCTCATTCTCTCTTTTCCTTCCTTCATTTCCCACGGTCACAATCTTCTTCTCCCTTCCTTCTTGCTGTTCTTCCACGGTAATACTACTACCTCCATTAGAACTCCACCTTTGACCTCTTGCTAAATCAAGCTCACTTGTCCAAATCAAATTCTAAGACCACCAATCTCTTCCTCTCATCAAGCTCTTCATTCCTATCTTCTCAAAACTCCAAGAGCCCCATTTCGGTGCCAAGGTGTTCCACCATTGAAGGAGCTTGAGCTTGTATTTTGACATATTGTTGATCTCCTTTGCTTCTAGGTAAGGAATCTCAAAGAAAAATCATGTTTCCTCCATGTTCTTACCTTGACCGAAAATACACATTGATATAGCTCTTTGTGTGACTTTGTTCTAGCTTCATTTCAACTCTTCATGGACTAGGTGGAGTCCTCTCTTGTTATATATTCAAACTCCCTCCAAATCAAGGTAAAACAACACATTAATGTTTTGAAACAATGTAAAATTAGGGTTTACAATGGGATGAAGCTCAAAGCTTGAATACTCATTATGGTGTTTGTATATTGTCTAGAACTTGACAAGGAATCAAAATACCATACGGTTTTGTAAGGAATCAAGAAGGAAGTGTTTTGGAAAAAAGAGGTAAATCTACTAACGTAATGTTGTTTAATGCCTTAGGAGAAATGAGCTATTAAATGCTTATTAAAACTACCTAAAGAGCAAATGGTGAATGACTTAGTAAAGTGTTCTCAAGAGACTAGTAAAGGGCATATGTGTGTTGAGTGTATTTGCAGGTTAAAGGCATATATATTGTGGAAATTCAGTGTTTATGATTTAAGCACCTTAAGGGCCTAAGAGCCATGCATTTTAAGGGCCTAAGTGCCATGCAATTTAAATTATGCACTATATTGTAATGTAGTGTAAATTTGGTGAAGTTGTGTATGAGAGTGTTCTTGGTGATTCTAGATGTTCTTGTGTGTTTAAAGGAGAAAGCAAAGTGTTTAGGCTTAGTAATGTACTAGGGGAATCCATGTCAAAATTTAGGTAAGAAGTAAGAAGTTCTAGGTGTTTACATAAGGTTTGGTGAGTTAGAAAATGTAGGAAATGAATAAGGAGTTCATGATGTTTTAAAGGAATTTTGATGAACTAGGAAGTACTCTAGAGGGTGATATGGACTTAGGCATGAGCTTGAGGTTTTAGTATGTACCAAAGTCATTTTGGACTTAGGAAAATACCTAGGCAAACTTTGGTAAAATAAGGAGAAGTGTACATTAGGAAAAGAGTTTCAAGAAGGATATAAGGAATTAGTGTGAGAGATGATGCTTGGGAGATGATGTTAAAATAAGGAGAAAACTTTTGGGATAGTAGTTATCTTAGGTATGAAACACCACTTGAAAAACTAGGAGAAAACATTGTAAGTGTTAGGAATTTTGTGAAGATATAAATAAAGGCTTAAGGAATTAGAAAGTGAGTTTTATAAGTGTTTAAGGATGGCTTAAGTTGTGTTTGAAGTGCCCAAATGAGGTTAGGGGGTACTAGGTATTATGGAGTGAAGTTTGGAGTTGAATGTAAAAAGGAAAACAAAGATTTGGGGCAGACCGGACTTGCGACCGGACTTGCAAGTTCGGTCGGGCCCAGTTTACCCTGCGAGAATTGGCTTCTGGAATGGACCGACCTTGGGACCGGACTTGCAAGGTCGGTCGGGCTTGTAATTTGTGTACGGATTGAGTTACTGGAATCGACCGGACATAGGACCGGACTTGGCAAGTCCGGTCGGGCTAAATTTCCGAAGGGGAGAAACTCTCTGGAATCGACCGGACATGGACAAGTCCGGTCGGCAAGTCCGGTCGGACCTAAACTTGTAAAAAAAAACAGAAAAGAATGTGACTTATGTAACCCTAGGTGTATAATGAAGGTAACCTAGGGTAAGATAGACATTAAAACATGTCATACCATCATGTGGAATACTTAGTAAGTGTGAAGTTAAACAAATAATTAACCGACGTTACTAATGTGTATAGGGTTCTCTCAAGGTGGAAACGAAACGAGGCAAGGACCAAGGTATGGTTTTCTTGCAGTCTGTTGCCTACCGGTTTACACCGGCTTGGTGTTGTTTGCTTTTCTGTGTGTTACGACCTTATAAGATTAAGGCATGAAAAGAGTTTACAGTTGTTATACATTATGATGTTGTAAGGATATGACTCCTTTCCCTTGGTTGTCTAACAAGACCTAAATGTTTGCTTGTATGTGACTTAACAAAATATTATGTGATCACTAACAAGTGCTAATCGGGGGAGTGAGGAGTCCGGTTGTTCCGGCCACGCGTGTGATGGATGGGGGTCGATATCATATCCGGTTCGGCTCTCTTGGTGTATGTATAGGTGGTATTCCAATTTGGTTTCTACCTTCCCTTAGCTTATCCAAAGCTAGTTACTGACTCACGTCGGGCCATAGGGGCATACGTATGTTATTTCGGTGTGCTTGGGATTACTATATCCGACACACCTTTGGTATAAGTTAACCGTTCTACATAACCGGACGGTAACGAGGATGGTAACGAGCTTAACATGGGATTGGTAAAAATCTCTAGGCTCACATGGTATACTAACTATGGTGGAAGGTTCCTTGTGAGGACCGAGTTTATGGTGTTATGTTTTGATGTTGTGATGCTATGCAATTTCCCTTGCTATGCTATGGTGTATATATATATGTTGGATGTTCTAAAATGAATGCCATGTTATTATGACAATTGGTTGCGCGTATCCCGGTAGTCGATGGGCTGCGCGTTAGCCATACCAGCAAAGGTTGCTGACCCCCTCGGGGGCTCCATATTTTATTGCAGGATGAGGATCGAAGAAGCAGAGTGGCTCTAGGTCCTAGGTCGTTGATGTACCTTTGGCTATGTTGGTTGTTGAGCCCAGGATGCGCCTGTGCTCCCGAGGCATTACATTTTGGTACCGTTTGCTAAAATACTTGTGGATGTTTACGGTTGGAAGGTGTGTTGTAAATTAAATACTCGGTATGGTTGGCTATGTTATATATATGGAAGTTAGATTCTATGCTCAGGAGTCTGATCATCAGACCGATACATTGTATTTATTCTGCCTAATTAACCACGTGGGTGGTTAACGGCGTTGTAACACCAAAGCGTTTAGTTATTGTTTGGTTGGTTATTTCCGCTGCGATTTCGGTAGTTGTTAGGAGCGTTGTAGGGGTGTTACAAAAAGTGGTATCAGAGCGAAGTATCGCTCTGATGACTAGAATACCGAGCTTAGGGATATACCGAGTTAGGAAACCTAGCTACAGTTACCTAAGTGAACAGATCTAGAAAGGTTAACCACTAACTAAGTGTGGAATTACCTGGTTGTCGGGAAGATGCTATAACCATTGGACCGATAAGTGTGCAAGCATAATGCTAATGAAATGTTCATATGAATTCAGATGGCAGGTAGACCACGAGGGAGAGGCCGCGGCGCGGTACTGGAGATTTGGGTAACCAGGGCGATGATACTACGGCACAGACTATGGCTGAGGCGGTTGCAGCCGCCGTAGCCCAGTTGGTACCCGATCTGGTTGCTGCTATACAGCAAGGGCAACAGCCCGGAGTTCAGCCACCACCACCACCACCACCGCCACGAGAGACCAATTGGGTCAAGGCGTTGGCTGATCTTAGACCGCCATCGTTCAATGGGGAGACTGATCCTCGAAAACTGGAGGCGTACATCTCCGAACTGGAGACCGCCTACGAGACCTTGGCAGTACCTGCTGAAGCTAAGGTCCGTCTCGCTGCCTACTACTTGAAGGGTACGGCACAGAGTTGGTGGAAGTTGGTGAAGGAGGACAGGATGGCTGATCCTGAATTTGGTTGGAGGGAGTACACGGCTCTACTGCGAGCCAAGTACTACCCGGTGCACGTGCAGGAGGCCAAGCGCCTCGAGCTGGATAGTCTGAGGCAGGGGGATAAGATGTCGGTTGATGACTATACTACACCGCATTCACCGGCCTTATCCACCTGTTACCAGACCTTGGGTATTCGAACCGAGTGTTGGTGAACCGGTTCTACAATGGTCTTAGCCACCGTCTCCGCTATGGGATGGGGCCAGCTGAGTATACTACCTTGCAGGAGTGCTATCATGCCGCTGCTAAGGTTGAAATTACCGTCCGTCTGAGGGACGAGGAGAATGCGCACAAGCGCAAGGCCACCAGCGAGGGCCAGAGTCAGCAAGGGTATGGGGGAGGGAAGAAAAAGAAACCCTATCCTCAGCCCCAGAAGGGCCAGTACCAGGGTGACAAGGGCCAAGCCCAGACCACCACAGCTGATGAGCCACTGAAGCTCACGTATGCGTACGCGGCGAAGCCTCTACGCTCCTACCCGCCTAAGGGTAATTACTTAATCATGTGTATCTAGTTGAGGTGTATGTTGTTAAGATGGAAAGTGGGTATTGATTGTGTGTTGTTATAGCAGCTAGCGCGGGTTCTGGACCGGAGCGCCACTTTTACTGTAAGTGGTGCAATGGAGACCACCCCGGCAAAGACTGCAAGGGGAATGATGTGAGGTGCCGTCACTGCCAGAAGATGGGGCACCGTGAGTTTGAGTGTTGGACGAACCCCAACAGCAGGAACTATAAGCCAAAGGGGCAGTGGAAGGGTAATACTACCACGACCACTGAGGGCCCGAAGGCGATTACTCAGCAGGCTTCTGATAAGAAGTACACTGAATCCCAGAAGGGGAAGGCTACGGGGTCCGGCAAGGCCGCCCTGAATGTGGTGGACCGGTCTGAGGCACCAGGATCCTCTTCGAGACCAGGTACCGCCTAAACTGTTAAATAAAAGAGTGATTGCTTACCGCATTTCATGCATGAGTGTTAGCAAGTCTAAGGGTATAAACATATGAGTAAAGAGTTAGAATATAATGTGGAAAAGACCTAAATTTAGGCAATTTGAAACTTAGGAACCTTCAATATCTGCTATCCAATCCTGCCCACACCAAACCCTGAAGAAACCGCCATCAACATCACCGACTTTCCATTGGAGCAATGTCAGGTTATCCAGCCAGGTATGATACTCTTAAATGGATACCTGACACCGGAAGCACAAATCCATATCATCAGACGATGCGACGAACTTGGAGCAAAACCAGGAGGGTTTTACACACCCGAATACCCGAACGGAGCAAGGATGCAATTGAAGATGATGTGCATGGGTAAGGACTGGAACCCTTACACCAAGTCATATCAAGAAGTGCGAGCTGAAGATGGAACAACAGTACCATGTATACCAGAGGAGTTTCATGCGGTCGTTAACCACGCCGTGGGAATTGCTCAGCAAGTTGAAACGGAATCAATTCCAAGTGTAAAAGCAGATCTATGCATTGTAAACTTCTACCAGAAAGGTGGACGGTTAGGTATGCACCAAGACAAGGACGAGTCACCCGAGTCTCTAAGTAAGGGAGTACCCGTGGTGTCTTGGTCCATTGGTGATACCGCAGTGTTTGTGTATGGCGAGCAGAAGCGTGCTGACCTCGCAAGAAAGATGTTGTTGAAATCGGGAGATGTATTAATCATGGGTGGGCAATCAAGGATGCTATACCATGGCATCAGGAAGATCAAACTGAATACCGCACCGTCGGCAGTGATCAATGCCACACACATGAAACCCGGACGTTTAAATTTGACCTTCAGACAGTTTTAAGCTTTGTATAATTGTGTGATGTGATAAACTCGTATGTATTAAGGATGCTGTAAGTGTGAATCATGGCGACAGTGTAAGCCAATGAATGTTGTAAAAAGAGTGTGTTAATGAATAAAGTGGAGTTGTTTGAAGCATATAAACCGTGTTGTTACCCAATACTTATTAGTTTGCCAATGAATTAGGCTGTGCACTCGGAACGGGAGGTATACTGAGTGTCTGCAATAAGGCAGAAGCCGGCAAGAGCGGCACAATCCTCACCGGTACCTTTCCAGTGAATGGCGTGGATGCATCGATCTTGTTCGACTCTGGAGCCTCACACACATTCATTTCACTATCATTTGCGAAGAGGCTGGGGTTAGACGGTGAAGAGATGCCAGACTTCGTGGTCACTCTCCCGTCGAAAGAGCGGATCAGTGTACCCGCTACTACCGAGATGCTGTTGTTCGAATCATGGATGAGGAGTTTCCGATCGACTTGATAGAGTTCGACGGACTAGGTTTTGATGTGATTGTCGGGATGAACTGGTTGGAGCGGTACAAGGGTAGAATCCTATGTGCCGAGCATCGACTGCTTCTTCGGAGTCCATCTGGGGTTACTATATCATACCGCCAGAGGCCCAGGGAGCCTTCGACACAGATCATCACCGCCATGGCCATGTATCGTGAGTTGCGACGGGAAATGATGTATACCTCTGCTATGTCCAGGACATAGAGAGAGACCCTGAGTTTAGCCCAGATGTGCCGGTAGTGTCGGAGTTTCCTGACGTATTTCCTAAGGAACTGCCGGGCATGCCGCCAGCACGAGATGTTGAGTTTGAGATTGATCTAGTTCCGGGCACCGGACCCATTGCGAAAGCACCTTACCGTATGGCTCCAGCAGAGATGACAGAGCTCAAGGAGCAGCTGAGAGACCTACTCGACAAGGGCTTTATCCGCCCTAGTGTGTCACCATGGGGAGCGCCGGTTCTCTTCGTGAAGAAGAAGGACGGTAGCCTCCGCCTATGTATCGATTATCGGGAGCTGAATGCTGTTACGGTGAAGAACCGTTACCCCTTACCACGCATCGACGATCTATTTGATCAGCTGAGGGGAGCATCAGTATTCTCCAAGATAGACCTACGTTCCGGATACCACCAGATTGCCATCCGTGACAGTGATATCGAAAAGACAGCCTTCAGAACTAGGTATGGGCATTATGAGTTCACAGTTATGCCGTTTGGCTTGTCAAATGCACCAGCAAAGTTCATGGACTTAATGAACCGTTTGTTCCAAGATCAGTTGGACAAATCAGTGGTAGTCTTCATCGATGATATACTTGTGTATTCGAAATCGAGAGGTGAGCATGAAAGCCACCTGAGAGATGTATTGCAGACATTGAGAAAGAATCAGCTGTATGCTAAATTTTCTAAATGTGAATTTTGGTTGAACCAAGTATCATTCCTTGGACATGTGATTTCTGAGGCCGGGATCGCTGTTGATCCGGCAAAGATAGATGCAGTGCGCACCTGGCCTAGGCCGAAGACAGTTACCGACATCAGGAGCTTCCTCGGTCTGGCAGGTTACTATAGGAGATTTGTGAAGGACTTCTCCAGTGTCTCGAAGCCGATGACTTCCTTGATGAAAAAGGATGCACCATTCGAGTGGACAGTCGACTGTGAGAGGGCTTTCACAAGTCTCAAGGATGCTCTGACATCCGCACCGGTTCTGACATTACCAGACGGTCCAGATGGTTTTGAGGTCTATTGCGACGCATCAGGCAGGGGTATGGGTTGTGTGTTGATGCAACACGGGAAGGTCGTGGCTTACGCCTCCCGACAGCTGAAGAAGCATGAGGAGAACTACCCTACCCACGATTTAGAATTGGGGGCCATTGTCTTCGCACTGAAGATATGGCGACATCATTTGTATGGGGTAAGCGTGACAATCTATTCCGACCACAAGAGTTTGAAATACCTGTTCACTCAGAAGAGTTGAACATGAGGCAGAGAAGGTGGGTTGAATTCCTAAATGATTATGACATCAATTTGCAGTATAAGGAGGGTAAGGCAAACGTGGTAGCGGACGCATTGAGTCGCCGAGCACACTCTCTCCATTCGTTAGTCTCTCATACTGGCTTGTTGAAATGGTGCGTAGTGCTCAGATGACGGATCATATGGTGGAAATTAGACAGAAGCTATTGATGGCACATTCGAGGGTCAGAAGTATGACTTCAGACTCCACGATGATGACCTGATTAGGCTTAATGGCCGGTTGTGTATACCGAGGAGTAGCGCTGCTGAAGGAGCGCATACTGAGTGAATCCCATTGTTCTACGACATCGATTCACCCCGGAGCTTCAAGATGTATAAAGGTATGAAAAGATATTTCTGGTGGGCTGGAATGAAAAGGATGTGAATGACTATGTCTGAGTGTCTCACTTGTCAGAAGGTCAAGTTTGAGCACCGACGGCCTGGTGGTATGGTGCAGCCAATGCTAGTGCCGGAGTGGAAGTTCCATGACATATCTATGGACTTCGTGGTAGGGCTTCCACCTACGAGGGGAGGTTTGAAATGATCTGGGTGTGGTAGACCGACTGACCAAGGTGGCCTCGATTCATACCGATGAAGGACACCTGGAAAGTGGCTAAGCTTGCAGAGCTCTTCGACAAAGAGATTGTAAGACATCATGGGGTTCGAAAACGATTGTATCTGACAGAATACCAGATTCTTATCCAGATATTGAAGTCTACACGAGAGGCACTTGGTACTGAACTGAAATTGAGTACGGCGTTTCACCCACAGACCGATGGTCAGAGTGAGCGCACCATACAGACACTTGAGGAGCTACCGTGCATGTGCACTTGACTTTCAGACCAGCTGGATTGATAAGTTACATCTGATCGAGTTTAGTTCAACAACAGTACCATGCTTCGATCAAGATGTCTCCCTTCCAGCATTGTACGGTAGACCATGCCGCACGCCATTATGCTGGGATGAGTCGAGTGAGACGGTCATTATAGGACCAGAGTATCTTGAGCAAGTTCAGGCAGAAGTTTCCAGATCAGGGCTAATATGAAAGCAGCTCAGGATAGACAGAAGTCGTACGCAGATGTGCGCCGACGTGACCTGGAGTTCGCCGTGGGCGATCAGGTATTTTTGAGAGTATCCCCCATGAAGGGAGTATTTCTTTTGGCCAGAAGGGCAAGTTGAGCCCGAAATATGTGGGCCTTATGTTGACGGAGCGGATCGGCCCGGTAGCTTATAGACTTGATTCCCGCGAGCTGGGCAAGGTACATGATGTATTTCATGTGTCCCAGTGAAGAAGTATATGTCTCATCCGTGTCATGTGCTTCAGCCGGAAAGGCTAACTTTAGAGCCGACCATGCGATCAGTGGAGACTCCGGTACGGATCCTGGATACTAAGACTCGAGACACTCGCCATAAGTCCGTGAGACTGGTGAAGGTCCTCTGGTCTAACCAGGACGTTGAGGAGGCCACTTGGGAGCTGGAAGAAAAGATGAAGGCGAAGCACCCGTCATTGTTTGCTTCTTAGTGTTTATATGTATAGGGTACGGGGCGTACCCCTTTTAAGGGGGGGTAGAGCCGTTTCGGTTATGGTTTGTACGACATGTATATGTATACATTGTCTATGTATATACAGACCGTTGTCTGAATGGTATTATGTGGTTTGGACCTTGAGTCCGTTGTGGTGTAAGTATGATGGTTGTGTTGGTAATGATGTTTTGGAAGAGTGGTGTTAAGAGTGTTTCCCGTGTTCTAATATTAAGTATGTGGGAAGTATGAACTTTGGGACAAAGTTCTTTTAAGGGGGGATTTGAAATACCCCAAACCTTGGTATGTTGGTTAAACATTAAAACATGATTATTAAGACTAAAAAGAGCCTTAAAAAACTAGTAAACAAACTTAAACAAAGCAAACACAAATGTGCTTTAAAGTCAATAATAGCTAAAGTGCTCTAAGCTTGGAATAGGCTTGGGTAAGACCTAATGAGCTTACCAAGACTTTATATATGTACTAATGAACATATTAAACCAATTACCAAAGAAAACCAAGCTTGAAAACAAGTTAAAACACAAAATGTGCTTTAAGAAGTCTTAAAGCACATTTTTGAAAAATTGTCTTGTAAATGAGTTTTGAATGGCTAAATGTCCATCATTACTCTTAAATATATGTGTACTATAGTATCACATTTGGGTGGCTATATTAATGGGAAATCAAAAATTTCACTTCTAATTGCCTTGTTTAGGTGAATAGTGATTTTTATAAGCTAGTTTATAACATATGTTGTATTAAGTAATTAAATTGACAAACAAAGACTAAAATACCCTCATACTAATAAAGGGGGCCGGTTTTTATAAGTGTGGTGACTCACCACTCTCTAGTTAATGTAATAAGTAAGTAAAGCAAACTAAGTAAACTTACTTTTTACTTTATAAGTATAAATATCTCTTAAAAGCAAATTCTATCTCATTCTCTCTTTTCCTTCCTTCATTTCCCACGGTCACAATCTTCTTCTCCCTTCCTTCTTGCTGTTCTTCCACGGTAATACTACTACCTCCATTAGAACTCCACCTTTGACCTCTTGCTAAATCAAGCTCACTTGTCCAAATCAAATTCTAAGACCACCAATCTCTTCCTCTCATCAAGCTCTTCATTCCTATCTTCTCAAAACTCCAAGAGCCCCATTTCGGTGCCAAGGTGTTCCACCATTGAAGGAGCTTGAGCTTGTATTTTGACATATTGTTGATCTCCTTTGCTTCTAGGTAAGGAATCTCAAAGAAAAATCATGTTTCCTCCATGTTCTTACCTTGACCGAAAATACACATTGATATAGCTCTTTGTGTGACTTTGTTCTAGCTTCATTTCAACTCTTCATGGACTAGGTGGAGTCCTCTCTTGTTATATATTCAAACTCCCTCCAAAGATCAAGGTAAAACAACTACATTAATGTTTTTGAAACAATGTAAAATTAGGGTTTACAATGGGATGAAGCTCAAAGCTTGAATACTCATTATGGTGTTTGTATATTGTCTAGAACTTGACAAGGAATCAAAATACCATACGGTTTTGTAAGGAATCAAGAAGGAAGTGTTTTGGAAAAAAGAGGTAAATCTACTAACGTAATGTTGTTTAATGCCTTAGGAGAAATGAGCTATTAAATGCTTATTAAAACTACCTAAAGAGCAAATGGTGAATGACTTAGTAAAGTGTTCTCAAGAGACTAGTAAAGGGCATATGTGTGTTGAGTGTATTTGCAGGTTAAAGGCATATATATTGTGGAAATTCAGTGTTTATGATTTAAGCACCTTAAGGGCCTAAGAGCCATGCATTTTAAGGGCCTAAGTGCCATGCAATTTAAATTATGCACTATATTGTAATGTAGTGTAAATTTGGTGAAGTTGTGTATGAGAGTGTTCTTGGTGATTCTAGATGTTCTTGTGTGTTTAAAGGAGAAAGCAAAGTGTTTAGGCTTAGTAATGTACTAGGGGAATCCATGTCAAAATTTAGGTAAGAAGTAAGAAGTTCTAGGTGTTTACATAAGGTTTGGTGAGTTAGAAAATGTAGGAAATGAATAAGGAGTTCATGATGTTTTAAAGGAATTTTGATGAACTAGGAAGTACTCTAGAGGGTGATATGGACTTAGGCATGAGCTTGAGGTTTTAGTATGTACCAAAGTCATTTTGGACTTAGGAAAATACCTAGGCAAACTTTGGTAAAATAAGGAGAAGTGTACATTAGGAAAAGAGTTTCAAGAAGGATATAAGGAATTAGTGTGAGAGATGATGCTTGGGAGATGATGTTAAAATAAGGAGAAAACTTTTGGGATAGTAGTTATCTTAGGTATGAAACACCACTTGAAAAACTAGGAGAAAACATTGTAAGTGTTAGGAATTTTGTGAAGATATAAATAAAGGCTTAAGGAATTAGAAAGTGAGTTTTTAAGTGTTTAAGGATGGCTTAAGTTGTGTTTGAAGTGCCCAAATGAGGTTAGGGGGTACTAGGTATTATGGAGTGAAGTTTGGAGTTGAATGTAAAAAGGAAAACAAAGATTTGGGGCAGACCGGACTTGCGACCGGACTTGCAAGTTCGGTCGGGCCCAGTTTACCCTGCGAGAATTGGCTTCTGGAATGGACCGACCTTGGGACCGGACTTGCAAGGTCGGTCGGGCTTGTAATTTGTGTACGGATTGAGTTACTGGAATCGACCGGACATAGGACCGGACTTGGCAAGTCCGGTCGGGCTAAATTTCCGAAGGGGAGAAACTCTCTGGAATCGACCGGACATGGACAAGTCCGGTCGGCAAGTCCGGTCGGACCTAAACTTGTAAAAAAAAAAACAGAAAAGAATGTGACTTATGTAGTTAACCCTAGGGTGTATAATGAAGGTAACCTAGGGTAAGATAGACATTAAAACATGTCATACCATCATGTGGAATACTTAGTAAGTGTGAAGTTAAACAAATAATTAACCGACGTTACTAATGTGTATAGGGTTCTCTCAAGGTGGAAACGAAACGAGGCAAGGACCAAGGTATGGTTTTCTTGCAGTCTGTTGCCTACCGGTTTACACCGGCTTGGGTGTTGTTTGCTTTTCTGTGTGTTACGACCTTATAAGATTAAGGCATGAAAAGAGTTTACAGTTGTTAACTATGATGTTGTAAGGATATGACTCCTTTCCCTTGGTTGTCTAACAAGACCTAAATGTTTGCTTGTATGTGACTTAACAAAATATTATGTGATCACTAACAAGTGCTAATCGGGGGAGTGAGGAGTCCGGTTGTTCCGGCCACGCGTGTGATGGATGGGGGTCGATATCATATCCGGTTCGGCTCTCTTGGTGTATGTATAGGTGGTATTCCAATTTGGTTTCTACCTCCCTTAGCTTATCCAAAGCTAGTTACTGACTCACGTCGGGCCATAGGGGCATACGTATGTTATTTCGGTGTGCTTGGGATTACTATATCCGACACACCTTGGTATAAGTTAACCGTTCTACATAACCGGACGGTAACGAGGATGGTAACGAGCTTAACATGGGATTGGTAAAAATCTCTAGGCTCACATGGTATACTAACTATGGTGGAAGGTTCCTTGTGAGGACCGAGTTTATGGTGTTATGTTTTGATGTTGTGATGCTATGCAATTTCCCTTGCTATGCTATGGTGTATATATATATATGTTGGATGTTCTAAAATGAATGCCATGTTATTATGACAATTGGTTGCGCGTATCCCGGTAGTCGATGGGCTACGCGTTAGCCATACCAGCAAAGGTTGCTGACCCCCTCGGGGGCTCCATATTTTATTGCAGGATGAGGATCGAAGAAGCAGAATGGCTCTAGGTCCTAGGTCGTTGATGTACCTTTGGCTATGTTGGTTGTTGAGCCCGGGATGCGCCTGTGCTCCCGAGGCATTACATTTTGGTACCGTTTGCTAAAATACTTGTGGATGTTTACGGTTGGAAGGTGTGTTGTAAATTAAATACTCGGTATGGTTGGCTATGTTATATATATGGAAGTTAGATTCTATGCTCGGGAGTCTGATCATCAGACCGATACATTGTATTTATTCTGCCTAATTAACCACGTGGGTGGTTAACGGCGTTGTAACACCAAAGCGTTTAGTTATTGTTTGGTTGGTTATTTCCGCTGCGATTTCGGTAGTTGTTAGGAGCGTTGTAGGGGTGTTACATATTGTGTGTGTGTTGATTTACACTAACACATGAGACTTGAGGTAGTTACTAACAAGGTTTAGTACGATTTGGATTAAGATGAGGTGTTGCATTGGTGAACAATTGGTTAATACCCGAGAAGGTTTAACTGATACTTGGTTTGTAAGATTATCACTAAATGAAACTTAAGGGGGGGGGGGGAAGTGAGGAACCCGGGACAGACTCCGGTCATGCATGCTAAGGAAAGGGGATCGGCATCTGAATCAGATCTGTCCTCCGCTTAAGGACTAGTATTCGGACTTGTTGCCTAGGGTCGGTTGCCGGCTCAGCTACACTGGGCTCTCGTCCAAGGTAGGTGGCATTAAGATGGTGCGGTAGGATCATCTAAATCCTAAGTTAAGTTAAGCTACAACCATTTCAATTATAGGAGCGGTTTGTATACTGAGTTTAAGATAAGGATAAGACTGAGGTAAGTTAAGGTGAACTGAGGTTAAGTGGAATGAGGTCTAAGGAGGTGGTTACTAACCCGATTGGTAAGAGAACGCTTGAGTCGTTCATTTGTGTGTGAACTATGTATGTTCATCTGTGGATGGTTGTTTATTGCACTTCATACTATGATTGTCTATCTAATCAATTTCCATGCTATCGACAATTAGTCGTCGTAGCCCGGTTAGCTTGGGGGCCCCGAGAGGGTCGTACCAACATTCGTGCTGACCCCCTTTGGGGGCTGTTTTTACACTTGCAGGTAAGAGGCCCATGAAGTCACACCACGAGAGTAGGAGCGGTTAGACTTAGGATGGATTACTTATTTTTGAGCACGGGTTGCGCATGTGCATCGTCTGTTTATATTTAATCTGATGTAAGTTTGTGCCTATGACTTAGATACTTAAACTCGGTTGGTTGGTGGTATTTTGGTTGGTGGTGTTTGGTTGGTGGTATTTTGGTCGGTTGTGTATTTTTGGATAAGTTGTAAATCAGTAAGGTTCGGTATATTCTAATGATCAGACCGTGGGAAGGTCCCGGTGTTTGTTATATCCGCTGCGACGTTTGTGATTAAGTTGTTAAGTTTTGCGATATCCACGAATGGCTTTGGACGGGGTGTTACAAAAAGTGGTATCAGAGCGTAGTTATGCTCTGATCAAGAAATACCGGACATAAGTAACCACCGAGTTAGGTTATGAGTTAAGACATAAGTAATGGGTTAAGGGTGTGAGAAGTTTAAGTGAGTAGAGTTAGATGACCACTACTAAGTGTGGATCATCTTTACCGTCTACAGACGTTATAAATTCGTTAACCGAAACAGTGGTGGATACGAATCTAATGTGAGTTGTGATTGTTCAGATGTCAGGAAGGAGAGGCCGAGGCCGTGGTAGAGGCGACGATGCTTCATAGATACCGGGAGGGCAGACGATCGCAGAGATCGTAGCTGCCGCTTTAGGGCACATGGGCTATCAGCCTGGTGTGGGTGCACCACCTCCACCGCTATAGCCCCGGGAACTGAATTGGGTGAAGAGCCTTGCAGACCTTCGACCCGCACATTTTAAGGGGGAGACTGATCCCGCCAAGCTTGAGGCGTACATCTCCGAGCTGGAGACCGCCTTCGAGACCCTTGACGTCCCTGCTGGGATCAAGGTGCGTCTAGCTGCGTTCTACCTGAAGGGGGCAGCAGACGATTGGTGGAAGCTGGTGAGGGCCGAGCATGTGGCCAATCCAGACTTCGGCTGGGACCAGTACACAGTATTGCTACGAGCAAAGTACTATCCCGCCCATGTCCAGACGAAGAAGCGCTTACAGTTGGATGCGCTTAAGCAGACGGACAAGATGACGGTGGACGAGTATTACTCAGAGTTTACCGCCTTGCTTCGTCTTCTGCCAGGTCTTGGATATTCTGACCAGATACTGGTGGACCGCTTCTATGGCGGGCTTAGCCATCGACTCTGCTACGGCATGGGGCCGACGAGCTATACTACCTTGCAGGTAATAAGAATGAGTAAGATATAATTAAGTGAATAAGATTTAGTTTGTGAGAAATAAGAGGAACTAATACTTTGGAAAGCAGGAGTGCTATCATGCCGCTGCTAAGGTTGAGATAACCGTCCAGCTGAGGGACGAGGACAATGCTAAGAGAAAGAATGCCGGGAAGAGCACCGAGCATCAAGGGCAAGGAGGGTACAAGAAACAGAAGTACCAGCCTCAAGCCCAGAAAGGTCAGAACCAATAAGGGAAGGAGGAAAAGGAGAAGGCTCCAGAAGAGCCACTGCAGTTGACATATGCATATGCAGCTAAGCCCCTGCGCTCAAGGGCGCCAAAGGGTAAAGAAGTTAATATAGAGTGAGTTAAGAGACAATTAGCAACCGTTTAAGATATGAGTACTAACATTGTGAATGATTAGGATCTGAGACTGATAAGGGAGCCGGTGGTGGCTACCAGCGACGCTACATCTGTCAGTGGTGTCACAAGGACCACCCCGGGCACGATTGTAAGGGAAACAAGGTTGAGTACAACTACTGTGGGGTGTACGGGCACCGAGCATACGAGTGCTTCCGGAACCCCGCTAGAAGAGCCTTTAGGCCCGAGATGAAGGGCAAGGGCAAGACCGATCAGGGAGCTGGATCTGACGGTCAGAGAAGGGTGCAGCAAGCTGCAGACAAGAACCCACGGGTAGCCCAGAAGTTGGGACCCACACTACACTTGGTGGACCGGGACGATGAGCCTGAACCCTCATCGAGACCAGGTACTGCTAAAACCGTTAAGTGATATAATTACCTGGTTACAGCATTATCATGCATGTTTGGTGAATAATTGAGTTAAGTGAGAATAAGATAAGATTAGAACTTAAGTGAGATATGACCTATTACCACCTTAGGAAACTTCAATATTTGCTATCCAATGCCTTCAACACCTAACCCGGAATACACCGACATCGAAACCCGAGACTTTCCAACCGGACAATGTCAGGTCATCCGCCCAGGTATGATATTATTAAGGGGATACCTGACACCCGAAGTATAGATAGCCATCATCAAGAGATGCAGTCAACTAGGAGTGGGACCGGGAGGTTTTTATACACCGGAGTACCCAGGAGGAGCAAGAATGAAGTAAAAGATGATGAGCTTAGGCAAGGATTGGAATCCATATGCCAAGACTTACCAAACCGTGAAGACACAAGATGGAGTCTCACCACCGGGCATACCCGAAGAGTTCCATCCGGTAAATACGCAAGTCATGGAAATCGCTCAGCAGTTGGAAGCTGAACCGATTCCAGACATACAAGCAGACATTTGCATTGTAAACTTCTACGAGAAAGACGGGCAACTCGGACTACACCAGGATAAGGACGAGACAACGGGGTCTCTCGAAAGAGGGATACCCGTAGTGTCTTGGTCCATTGGGGATGATGCAGAATTTTTATACGGCGAGCAGAAGCGTGCGGACCGTGCAAATAAGTTAGTACTTAAGTCTGGAGATGTATTAATTATGGGAGGAAAATCGAGAATGTTGTATCATAGGATTAAGAGAATTAAGCTGAATACAGCACCGTCAGCAGTGATTAATGTGACGCATATGAAACCAGGACGGTTAAACCTAACCTTTAGACAATATTAGCCATGTAACGTTTTTAGTATGAGATAAGGAATGAGTTGTAAGCAAGAAGCACATGTTGTAAACAGGATGGTTATGAATAAAATAACAGTGTTGTTCATATTAATTATTACAACTCTTGTTATACCATCATTACTCATGAGGCTTGTGAAATACAATTAGGTTATGGACTCGGTACGGAAGGTGCGTTAAGCATACTTACAGAGGCACAGGCCGACGCCAGCGGTACTATCCTCACCGGCACCTTTCCGATTAATGGAATTGAGGCACCGGTTCTCTTCGACTCAGGGGCCTCGCATACCTTTATCCCGGCATCTTTTGTGAGAAGGTTGGGGCTAGACGCAGATGAGCTACCCGACTTCACGGTTACACTCCCGTCTAAGGAGAAGATCCGTTGCACTGGCTACTACCGAGGTGCCATCGTCAGAATTAAGGGGGAAGATTTTCCAGTTAGTTTCATTGAGTTTGAAGAGTTAGGATTTGATGTTATTTTCGTGATGAATTGGTTGGAGCGGCACAAGGGACGTATTCTCTGTGGCGAGCATCGACTGCTGCTCAAGAGTCCATCTGGGGTAACTATATCATACCGCCAGAGGCCTAGAGAGCCTTCGACCAAGATCGTCTCCGCCATGGCAATGTACAAGGAATTGAGAAGGAAGGAGGAAGTGTACCTCTGCTATGTCCAGGACAAAGAGAGAGACCCTGAGTTCGACCCCAACTTACCTGTAGTGTCGGAGTTCCCCGATCTCTTTCCACGGGAATTGCCCGGCATGCCACCCACTTGGGAGGTAGAGTTCACCATCGAGCTGCTACCTGGTACTGGATAGATAGCTAAGGCATCATACCGCATGGCTCCGGCAGAGATGAATGAGTTAAAAGAGCAGTTAAAGGATTTGTTAGACAAGGGATTCATCAGACCAAGTGTATCACCATGGGGAGCGCCAGTTCTCTTCGTGAAGAAGAAGGATGGTAGTCTCCGCCTCTGCATCGACTACAGAGAGTTGAATGCAGTGACAGTGAAGAATAAGTACCCACTACCCCGCATTGACGATTTGTTCGATCAGTTGAAGAGAACATCTGAGTTTTCCAAGATTGATCTCAGATCGGGGTATCATCAAATAGCCATTAAGGAGGGAGATATTGAGAAGACGACATTCCGGACACGATACGGCCACTATGAGTTTACAGTGATGTCATTCGGTTTGTCGAGCGCACCGATGAAGTTTATGGACCTGATGAACCGCTTGTTCCGGGAGCAGCTGGACAAGTCGGTTGTGGTGTTTATTGATGATATTTTGATATACTCGAAATCGAAGACTGAGCACGAGGAACACTTGAGGAGAGTATTGGTGATATTGAGGGAGAACCAGCTTTATGCTAAGTTCTCCAAGTGTGAGTTTTGGCTTGACCAGGTCTCTTTCCTAGGTCATGTCATTTCGGATGCTGGGATCTCAGTGGATCTAGCAAAGATTGATGCCGTGCGTACTTGGCCAAGACCGAAGACTGTTACCGACATCCGAAGCTTTCTCGGTCTGGCAGGTTACTACCAGAGGTTTGTTAAGGATTTCAGCAAGGTCGCGAAGCCGATGACCAGTCTGATGAAGAAAGATGCACCGTTCGTGTGGACAGCTGATTGTGAGAGTTTGTTTCAGAGTTTGAAGGAGTCATTGACCACTGCACCAGTTATGACTATTCTAGATGGTTCGGAGGGCTTTGAGGTTTACTGTGATGCATCCGGCAGAGGGCTGGGTTGCGTGCTCATGCAACATGGCAAGGTGGTGGCATATGCCTCATGCCAGTTGAAGAAACATGAGGAGAACTACCCCTCACATGATTTAGAGCTGGGAGCTGTAGTCTTCGCTTTGAAGATATGGCGCCACTACTTATACGGGGTTAGTGTGACGATCTACACCGATCACAAGAGTTTGAAATATATATTCACTCAGAAGGAGTTGAATCTCACACAGAGAAGATGGTTAGAATTTTTGAAGGACTATGACATTGACCTCCAATACAAAGAGGGAAAGGCCAATGTTGTAGCGGACGCCCTGATTCGTCGAGCACACTCACTCCATTCGCTAGTTTCTTTCTCCAGCTTGGTTGATGAGGTATGAGAGGCTCAGAGGACAGATGAGTACATGAGGGAGGTCAGACAGAAGCTGACAGATGGTACCTTTGAGAGTCAGAAATATGACTTCAGACTTCATGATGATGATTTGATCAGACTTAAGGGCCGGTTATGCATACCACGGGGCAACACGGATCTGAAAGACCGTATACTTAGGGAATCCCACTGTTCTTCAGTTTCCATCCATTCAGGAGCCTCTAAGATGTATAAAGACATGAAGAGATACTTCTGGTGGTCGGGAATGAAGACAGATGTTACTGAGTTCGTCTTGAGGTGTCTCACATGCCAGAAGGTAAAATTTGAGCACCGACGACCGGGCGGAATGGTACAGTCGATGCCAGTTCTGGAGTGGAAGTTCCATGATATCTCCATGGACTTTGTAGTTGGACTCCCACCTACTAGGGGAGGTCTAAACATGATATGGGTGGTGGTGGATCGCCTTACCAAAGTAGCCCGATTCATGCCGATGAAGGATACTTGGAAGGTGACCAAATTAGCTGTTGTTTGAGAAAGAAATCATGAGACATCACGGGATACCAAAGACCATAGTCTCGAATAGAGATACCAGATTCTTTTCGAGGTACTGGAGAGCTACTAGAGAAGCGTTGGGTACAGAACTGAAGCTGAGTACCGCGTTCCATCCTCAGACAGATGGTCAGACTGAGCGTACGATTCAGACACTTGAGGACATGCTGAGGGCATGTGCCTTAGACTTCCAGGGCAGTTGGATTGACAAGTTACATCTGATCAAGTTTTCATACAACAACAGCTATCACACTTCGATCAAGATGGCACCTTTTCAAGCGTTGTACGGTAGACCATGTCGTACACCGCTCTGCTGGGATGAGTCGAGTGAGACGGTCATTATAGGACCAAAATATTTAGAACAAGTTAAGGCTGAAGTTCAGTAAATCAGGGAGAATATGAAACCTGCTCAAGATAGGCAGAAGTCGTATGCTGATGTTCGACGACGAGACCTGGAGTTCGCAGTGGGCGACCGGGTATTTCTGCAGTATCACCGATGAAGGGTGTGTTTAGATTCTGGCAGAAGGGCAAGCTGAGCCCTAAATTTGTTGGTCCTTATGAGATTATGGAGCGGGTGGGCCCGGTTGCTTACAGGTTGAATTTACCTGCTGAACTGGGTAAAGTGCATGATGTTTTTCATGTTTCACAGCTAAAGAAATACATGCACCACCCCTCCCATGTGTTAGAACCTGAAACGTTGACGTTGGAGCCGAATATGAGATCGGTGGAGACTCCTCAGAGAATCTTGGATAGTAAGACTAGGGACACTCGCCATAAGTCAGTGCGACTGGTGAAGGTTCTCTGGTCTAACCAGGATGTCGAAGAGGCCACGTGGGAATTAGAGGATAAGATGAGATCGAAGTACCCTTCGTTGTTTACTGACTAGATCGTCTGTATAGGGTACGGGGCGTAAACCTTTTTAAGGGGGGTAGGGCTTCCTCGTTTTTGAGTTAGGAAACGAACATGTTTGTCGTTTGTTTGGTTGTGTAAGATGTGGTTTTGTGTAGGTTGCTACACTTTGGTGATAAGTTTGAGATATGTATAATACTTATGTATTGTATTTGTGATTGACCTTTGAGTCTTGAGACGTGTGAATGTGAAAATGTGATGTAGTGTTAAGATTTTGGGAATTGAGTACCGTGAATGGTTAAGCATATATGTGAACTTTGGGGACAAAGTTCTTTTAAGGGGGGTAGATTGAAATACCCCAAACCTAGATATGGTATTTAAATGATAAACTAAGGTATAAGAAGGCTAAATAATGCCTTAGAAACTTTGAGAAACAATTTTAAATCAAAGAAAACATAAGGAAACACCAAAAGAGCAGTTAAGCAAAAACGTGCTCTAAGCTTGGAGAGACTTGGGTGGGCACCCAAATATCATGCTAAGACCTTAGTAATATCTTAATGGTCATTTTAAACCAATTACCAAAGAAAACCAAGCTTGAAAACAAGTTGAAACACAAAAATGTGCTTTAAGGAGTCGTAAAGCACATTTTTGAAAAATTGTCTTGTAAATGGGTTTTGAGTGGCTAAATGTCCATCATTACTCTTTAATCAACATGTGTACTACTTAGTATCACATTAGGTAGTCTAAATCAATGGGAAATCAAAAGTTTCACAATTATGTGCCTTGTTTAGTGAATAGTAACCAAATAGTGCTAGTTTAAGACATTAGTCAAAGTAAGTCAACTAAATGGTCAACAAAGACCACAATATACCTCATTTGACCAAGGGGGCCTGTTTTTAAGTGTGACTCACCATACTTATCAAGTTAAGTAAAGAAGACAGCAAAAAGTAAGTAAATTCACTATTTGCTTTTAAGAAATAAATATCTCTTATTAGCCTTCATCTCTCCTCCTTTCTTCATTCATCTTGTTCCCACCGGTTTTGTGCTGCTCCTCTCTTCTTCTTCAACGTGAAGAACAACCCCATGTAAGCTCCATCTCCCTTTGATTACTACTTACTCATTTTAGCTCCAAAACCAAAACAAAATACATATTCTTCTTAGTTAGCTCAAGCTCTTTCTTCCTATCTTTCCAAAACTTCAAGAACTCCATTTTGGTGCCAAGCCAAACCGCCATTAGAGGAGGAAACTCGAGCTTGGAGAGTTCATTGACTTCTCCATTCTCTTAAGGTAAAGAATATATAAGAAAAATCATGTTCCCACCATTTCTTCACATAACCGAAAATCTATACTCATGGGGCTCCATTTTTATGCCTTGTTCTAGCTTGTTTCTACTCTCCAAGGATAGAGGAGGTCCTCCTTTACTCATATCCAAGATTGTCTTGAGAAACCAAGGTAAAACAATCAATTTAATACCTTAAAACAACCTAGGTTTTATTCCTTAAGGTTAGTGTGTTGTTTAGTACTCATTGGGATCATTGAATATTGGTTAGAACATTGGCAATGAGAATTTGTTGGGTGACCGAGATTGAGCAAGGGAAAGACCTAAGGAGGAAAGTTTGAGAGCTTGTAAAAGAACAAGGTAAATTGCTTACCTTAAGGTGTTTTAATGCATTAAGGGATGGGATATGGATAGGAAACAAGTTAGCTTAGAGTTTACAATGAAAAAGTGATATAAAACTTAGGAGAAAGAATACTATTATATTGAGAACTTGTGACTAAAGAGATAATGAGAAAAGAGGTTGTTAAACAATGTTGAAATGAATTAGAAGAAGCATTTTATTTCAATGGGAGCCTTGTTGTGTGTATTCGCAGGTCAAAGGCAAATATATGTGGAAATTCAGTGGTTAAGATTATTGTCATTTAAGGGCCTAAGTGCCAAGCATTTTAAGTTATTGCACTATATGATGATGTGGTGTAAATTGAGTGTTAAGATTGTGTGGAAAGAATTTGGGTGATAAAGCTTGTTAAATGGTGAAAAACCAAGCGTTTAGGTGTAACAATATACTAGAGAATCCATGTCAAAATTTGGTGGAGAAACATGATGTCTAAGATAATATGAGGAGATTTTTGTGACTAAGGAAGTACTAGGAATTTTAGGAGTGGTTTTGGTTGAAAAGGAATGTGTCGAAGATGTTCTAGTAAACTAGGGTGACTTAGGTATGTCTATAAGAAACTAGGGGTTGAAATGGTGAATTTTAGGCACCAAGACCTTGATAAAAGGGGTTAGGAAACTTGTACAAGTTTGATGGGAATAAGGTGTAAACTTTGGAATGGTTTATGTGTGAACTAGAGTTTAGAATCTAAGAAAGTTTGATAAATGCAATGTGTGTGGGGAGTGGTGTATATGGTTTGGTCAAGTTCTTAAGGAGGGAGTATTTGGTTAGTGAAAATTCTAGGTGGATTATATGTTAGAAAAGTAAGAAAAATAAGTGCTAAGTGTTGGGAGTTTTTGGTAAGAATTGAGTAAATGGATGAGAAGATCTTTGGAAATTGTTTTAATGGGCTTGATGGATGTTAAGAGGTGGGTTTAATGTGCAAGATGCTGTTAGACCTTTTAGGACACTTGTGGAAGAGTTTGGAGTTGAAAGAACAATTTAAGAGAAAAGTCTATAGAGGACCGACCCAGGGTCCGACCCAGTTCTGGGTCGGTCGGACCATGTTAAGCCAGCCAGAATGTCTCTGGTCTGGACCGACCCAGAGGGTTTTGGGTCGGTCGGCTTAGCTTTGGGTCGGTTGGGCAAAAATTCAACGTAGAAATTTGTTTCTGGAATGGACCAACCCAGAGGGTTTGGGTCGGTCGGTTTAGTTTTGGGTCGGACGGGTGGTTTTCAAAAGACGGGAAAATTTCTGAGATGGACCGACCCATAAGGTTGGATCGGTCGTGGGTCGGTCTAAGAGAATTGTTCGAACCAGAAAAATTACTGGGATGGACCGACCCAGGGGTTGGGTCGGTCGGTGGGTCGGTCGACCCTTAACACAAAAAGAAGCAGAAATTTTAAGGATGTCTAATGGTACTTATGGTACACCATTAAGAGGGCAATGATGATTAGAAACCTAAAGACCTAGGGGATTAAGTTAAGTATAAACTTACATGTTTAAGGTGAAGATGTAAGATCAAGAATAACCTTAAGAGGTATTAGTTGGGGGTTAAGTAAGTTAAATAAGTTAAGTAATGCGAAGTTAATTAATAATCTAAGTTGGATGAATTTTAGGACTTGAAAGTTTGGAACCCGGAGGAGAATTAAACGACGGGACAGTCGACAGTGAACGGTACAGTCTTTCTTGTGACCTGCTTGCTAACGAGGTGTCCCTCGGCTTGTGTGCTATTTCTTTATGTGTGCCGACTAAACAAGAATAAAGCATGCAACCGGTTTTATTGTACTTATTGTGTTCGTGTTGATTTACACTAACACATGAGATTTGAGGTAGTTACTAACAAGGTTTAGTACGATTTGGATTAAGATGAGGTGTTGCATTGGTGAACAATTGGTTAATACCCGAGATGGTTTAACTGATAACTTAACTGAAACTTAAGGTGTAAGATTATCACTAACTGAAACTTAAGGGGGGGGGGGAAGTGAGGAACCCGGGACTGACTCCGGTCATGCATGCTAAGGAAAGGGGGTCGGCATCTGAATCAGATCCGTCCTCCGCTTAAGGACTTGTCTTCGGACTTGTTGCCTAGGGTCGGTTGCCGGCTCAGCTACACTGGACTCCCGTCCAAGGTAGGTGGCATTAAGATGGTGCGCTAGGATCACCTAAATCCTAAGTTAAGTTAAGCTACAACCATTTCAATTATAGGAACGGTTTGTATACTGAGTTTAAAATAAGGATAAGACTGAGGTAAGTTAAGGTGAACTGAGGTTAAGTGGAATCAGGTCTAAGGAGGTGGTTACTAACCCTCTTGGTAAGGGAACGCTTGAGTCGTTCATTTGTGTGTGAACTATGTATGTTCATCTGTGGATGGTTGTTTATTGCACTTCATACTATGATTGTGTATCTAATCAATTTCCATGCTATCAACAATTAGTCGTCGTAGCCCCGTTAGCTTGGGGGCCATGAGAGGGTCGTACCAGCATTCGTGCTGACCCCCTTTGGGGGCTGTTTTTACACTTGCAGGTAAGAGGCCCATGAAGTCACACCACGAGAGTAGGAGCGGTTAGACTTAGGATGGGTTACTTATTTTTGAGCACGGGTTGCGCATGTGCGCCGTCTGATATATTTAAACTGATGTAAGTTTGTGCCTATGACTTAGATACTTAAACTCGGTTGGTTGGTGGTATTTTGGTTGGTGGTATTTTGGTCGGTTGTGTATTTTTGGATAAGTGTTGTAAATCGGTAAGGTTCGGTATATTCTAATGATCAGACCATGGTAAGGTCCCGGTGTTTGTTATATCCGTTGCGACGTTTGTGATTACGTTGTTAAGTTTTGCGATATCCACGAATGGCTTTGGACGGGGTGTTACATATTTGTAGTCTTTTGTTAACATGCGATGCTGAGACAAGGTCCTAGACAAAGGAAGTCAAAACGGGTAAACGACTAGAAGCGTGTCTCACCTATAGGTTAATCTGTTTCCAATAGGAATTGGTAATTAAGCGATTAATTCATAAATGACTTGGGCAAGAACTGCGGCTTGTTGTTTAAGTTAATCTGGGTTTATTGTACAGGAACCGGTCAATGAACTAATTAAGATTCCTGAGTTTATTGCTAAAGTGGGAAAGCTTATATTGACATAATTGGATAAAATAGGTGAGCAGAACAACCCGGGATGCTTCTTTAAAAACAAAAAGATTTACAATTTCTATTTTTATTCTGTTTGATTAATTATTGCTGTTTTGTTTAGATTCACTTTTCAGTCGCATCTTTCCCTGAAAAATGATAAAACCTGTTTACTAGAAGTCTCAGTCAATTTACTACACTATCAGTTATTCACAGCGAGGTCCCCAAGACTACGAAAACCCACAAATCCACTATTCCGCAAAACGATAGGTACACTGCCTAAGTTGTAGAAGTAGTCACATATTTCTCCAACAGCCCCTGAACCCGAACTCTCCTTTCCTAATTTACTCTAGGTTAAAATTAGGTGGCGACTCATAATAGGTTCCAGTGAGCTAGCTTAGGTTTTAACAATTATTGTTATATGACATAGTTATTAATCTTGGGTTATAAGTTGACCTAAAACCTGACTAGATCCTAACCAACTCGAATCAACATGGGATAGGGTTTAAAATTGAGGCTCACAGGCACCTTCGAGAAAAAGAAGTATGACTTCAAACTACATGAAGATGGTCTGATCCGATTGAATGGCAGATTATGCGTCCCTCAAAGCAATGCTGAGCTAAGGGATCGCATTTTGCGAGAGTCACATTGTTCCACATTGCATGTCCATCCGGGAGCCTCTAAAATGTACAAAGACATGAAGAGGTACTTCTGGTGGTCAGGAATGAAATCTGACGTGACTGAGTATGTTCTGAGGTGTCTCACATGCTAGAAGGTGAAATTCGAGCACCGAAGACCGGGAGGAAGTGTAACACCCCTACCACTAATCACCTAATTAACGCCTAATCAATCCGATCTCTAATCTAAACGCAGCGGGACAATCAAACTAAGTAGCAGGTGATACACACCGTTAGCCCGCCCATGCGACTAACTAGGTCTTAACCAAACAAACAGTGCGGTCTGATATCAAGAAATATCGAGTTACTGTAATAACCTCCAACAATCCTTAAGCAATTCCCAACAGTACATACATCCTTGTTAACCAAAACATTATCCAAAAGTGATTACCGAGTCTAAAGTTCGCTCACAATTTACAACCTTCCAAGTCTACAAAATATTAACAGTTTACATCTAACTGTATCACAAATTTTTACATCTTTCAGAATCCAAAAAGGTGTACCACATAGTACACCGGCTACAATTCCTAACCGTGTACTACTCGGTACACCAATCAAAGTAATTAATTACCAAAAGAGCATCATGGTCATTCCCGACCTGTCAACAGTCTCAAGTCCCTGCAATGAAAAACAGTGCCCCAAGGGGCTCGGCAAAGCTGCATATGACTTCCGCATACCCCGCGTACTAGCGAGGGTACGCCAACTACTTGGTCCACAACATGCGGTTAATTTTATTGCAGGCATACATGCTCTTATAAACAACACTATACACATATAACAATACACTCAACATGCATTCCATTACATACAACAGCACACTCACACACAAGGTGCAATTCATACAATGAGAGATAATTGACAAGTCAATCGGGGTCCTGAGTTATACTGCTCAGGTTCTTGCCTCATTCACTTTGTTAGTTACTCATCCGGGTTAATTCTTTTCTAGCCCAATAACTCCTAGCTTATCTCTTTAGACGGATAAACTCTGCCAGTCTCACTCCAGTCGGACACCACTATGTGGCACACGGCCCCGCAGGGCACCACTATGTGGCACACGGCCCGGTAACAAGGGAGTTCGACCGTGGACTTAGAAACAAACGCTCTGTTGTTTCCTTATTCTTGCACGCGTGACTCACAATCCCCCTAACCAAACTCTCGGGTTAGTAATAATTTCTAGCCAGTGAGTTAGTCAACATTCAACTCCCTCACCATTCACGCATGGGATAACTGCACAACTAAAAGTTAGGTCCCACCAATGTTAGTTTAGTCAAGTTCCGAGTTAGGTTGATTCACAGACAACCATTAACTCTTACCAAACATTCAATCAATCAAGTGCTTCACTCACAATCACAAATTTCAGAATTACACAAACTTCAAGTTCAAATGCCATCCAACAAGTAACAATACATTCCCAGCACAAGAAGGTGCAATAAATCCGGTTCATGCGATTATCTTGTTTAGCTGATAATACAAAGCACGCAAAAAACAAGCCGAGGTAACCCCGTTAGGATACAGGGCATGAAGAAATCATACCGTGCTCCATCGATCTCGGGCTTTTGTTTCCCATCGGTTCGACTATTCGGGTCCTATAAGATATCATGAAGTCGTACGGTTAATGATCTACAATTAACCTAGTTTACTTCATCTTTAACGGTTACCGACTTATATTACCTAAGTCAAGGCATTTTAACTTCCACACTTATGTAATTTAACTTACATTCTTTCTTAAACTTGTTCGAGCCCTTAATCACCTTTAAACATCATTAATCAAGTCCTAATCATCTTATAATTCCATTACCCAAAAAATCCCCATCTTAAAATGCAAATTTTACAAGTTTAAGCACACATTTAGATTGGTCCGGGACTTTGTAAGGGACTATAGTCCCGGACCAGGTCGGATTCCAACTCTTGGCTTGATTTTGTATATGGTCCAGGACTTTAGCAGGGACCTAAGTCCCGGGCCAACTGTGGTTGAAAACTCTCGGCGTAATTTATTGGGTGGTCTGGGTCCTTGTCTTGGAACCAAGTCCCGGACCCCAATAAGGCATTATTCTCGAACGGAAATTAAGCTTGGTCCGGGACTTTGACAGGGGACCAAGTCCCGGACCATAGCAGGTTTCTTCACATTTTTGCATTTTCAAATCCAGTCTTGAACCATCCCTTTGTCCATTAATTCCCTAATCTTTCCTACTTATAATCTACATGTTTTTTACACGTATTTACCCTCCCAAACCTACCAAAATCATTTACTAACTAATCAAATTAAATCTAGTTAAACTACACAATTTCTCTTAGTTTTTCTAAAGCACTAAGTGCAGTTATTGTTTCTTGTTTGTTCCCTAACCCAATGATTCACTCCTAGTGTCTTCTTACCTTTACCATTTGCATTATTCCCCTTCTACAACCTACTCATCCTTACACTCATTCCTAATTTAATTTTCCCAAGTAATTAACCACCCAAGTTTCACCTAGAACACAACTAATCTTGCTAAACTGTTTTTATCCAATTTTAAACAGCTAAGTTCTATACTATGCTACAGAAAATTCCCCATAGTTTTTCTACATTTCTAGACATTCCCACAACATAATTCTTCACCTCCTAATCATCAAAACTAACCCAATCACTCAAGGGATTCTAACAGCACATATGTTCAATAAATTCACAAGTATCTTTCCTGCACAACTCCCTTTGTTACTCCTTGGTTTCCAAGTTCTTAAACATCATCCAAACCATTCTAAAACAGCCTAAAACTCTTCCTCATTATACTACAACATAGCCCATTATCTAAACAATTCCAATTCCTTCTTTTTAAACATTAAAACTGTTACAAACACATAATCAAAACTAGCTCAAGGTATGTGTCTTTACCTTGTGTTTTCTAGTTTTTCTCTCTTCCTTCTCTCTCCTTCTTTCTTCTTCTTTGTTTCTTGAATTCCCACTCTTGTTCTCACCTCACCAAAATCGGCAAGCTACGGCCAATCATCCCACACCATACCACTTATAAAACTCATTCCTTAACTAAACTTACATTTAATACAAATTTAGGGTTTGCAAGAGGGTATTACCTTAAGCTCTTAGAGAGACTTTTGAACAGAAAAGAGAGGGGGTTTCCATCTCCAAAATGAGACACCAAAACTGGCTAGATGAGGGAGAAGAACAAGGCTAATTTCAGATTTTCGTTTTGCCCTAAAAAGCTGGAAACAAATTGGACTTTGAAGACTATTTTTACCTTAGAACCAAGAGGAGATGATGGGGATTGCAATGGAGGTGTTCAAGCACCAAAATGTGCTACAGCCATGGTGAAGAGTTGTGAGCTTTTCAGTTTTTGAAGGGTGGAAAAGAAAGCTCAAGAAGAGAGGAGTGCAGTGGTGTAATTTTTGTCGAATTTGGAGTTGATTTGGACCCTCAAATATGGAGAAGAAGAGAGGAGCTGGAGAAGGGATGAGAAATCGCCATGGTTAACAAAGGAAGAAGATGAAGCCAGTAAATAAGAGGGAAAAAATGTGAGAGAGAGGTGTTTTAGGAGAGAGAGGATCTTTTTTACTTTTGTACTACTTTCTTTTATTTCCTTTGTCCTTTAGCAAATTAGGAAGAAATAAAAAAAGAGAGGGGGGGGGGGCATGTTGGACGGCTACCGCACACACTCACAAGTGTGTTTTAATTTTTATTTGCAATGTGGACACACTAGTTTAGCTTATTTATGCTTTTACCGCACAACTTTTATTTTTTTTGCACTTTTCACTTCCGGGACCCGTTTTCTGGAATTTACTAGTTTAATTAATTTTATTGGTTCTAGACCTTCATTATAATGTACTAATGACTATTTGGTTGACCAAACTTATTACAGGTCTATATAACCCGCTTAAAGTCACGTTTTCCCAGTTTTCTCGAAAAACGTGCTTTAAGGTTCGTTTGTGTTTTTAATCCGTTTTAAAGATCCCTTTTCTTCAGGATTTGATCCCTCATGATTATTTAGTTGTAAATAAGCTTCTAAAATCTTAATTAGGCTAATTAATCACTATTTTAAATGTTGGGGTATTTCAATCTACCCCACTTAAGGAACTTTGCCCACAAAGTTGTTCAAGTTAGTGAATTAGTTCTCTTTATTGACTCTCAATTGTCAAAGACCATACACACAACGTCTTACAACATTAAAATTATGTTGCACAAAGGTATTCAAATCAATCGCAAGCACCTTTCCAGCACCACTCAATCATACATCTCAATCAAATCCAATACAATATAATTCAAGCATCATTCAATCCCAAAAGATACCACAAATCCATTCACATCAAACACAAATCACTTCAACAATTACAATCACCATCCGACAAGTCTAACAAAATGTAATACAATTTACATACAATGCAATGCTTACCCCGAAGCAATGCCAAAAACAAAACGGTCCCACCCCCCATAAAAGGGGTACGACCTGTACCCTCTAAGTGCTAGACCCTCTAGTCTTCAAACAACTACGGGTATTTTGCCTTCATGGCGTCCTCTAGTTCCCAAGTCTCTCCTCGATGTAGTGGTTCACCCATAAGACTTTGACCATTCGCACTGATTTGTTGCGAGTGTCTCTAGTCTTCGCATCAAGGATTCGCACTAGAGTCTCGACATATCTCATCGTTAGCTCTAGGGATAAGTGTTCGGGCTCTAACCCATGAGAAGGATTAGATATGTATTTCTTGAGCTGAGAAACGTGAAACACATCGTGAACACATCCCAACTCCTCAGGTAAGGCTAATCTATATGCCACAGATCTAACTCTCTTAGTAATCTCATAGGGCCCCACAAACTTTGGGCTCAGCTTGCACTTCTGGCCAAATCGAAAGACACCCTTCATAGGCAAGACGCGCAGGAACACTTGGTCGCCCACGGTGAACTCAAGGTCATGTCGTCTCACATCAGCATAAGACTTCTGTCTATCCTGGGCAACCTTCATATTTGCTCGAATCTACTGGACTTCATCTTGCACTTGCTCTAAGTATTCCAGTCCTATGATGACCGCTTAGCTCGTCTCATCCCAACACAATGGGGTACGACAAGGTCTACCGTATAAGGCTTGGAAAGGCGACGTCTTAATCGAAGCATGGCAGCTGTTATTATACAAAAACTCGATAAGATGTAGCTTATCAATCCAGCTCCCCTGGAAGTCTAAGGCACATGCCCGAAGCATGTCCTCTAGTGTCTAAATGGTCCTTTCTTTCTGACCGTCGGTTTGTGGATGGAAGGCGGTACTAAGCTTCAACTCGGTGACCAACGCTTCCAGTGTAGCTCTCCAGTATCTCGAATGAAATCTAGTGTCGCGGTCAGATACAATGGTCTTGGGAACTCCGTGGTGTCTCCCGGTCAAATAGCTCAGCGAGCTTTGCCACCTTCAAGGTGCCCCTTATCGGTATGAATTGGGCAACCTTGGTGAGGCGATCGATGATGACCCAAATCATGTTGAGTCCTCCCCTAGCAGGTGGGAGTCCAACAACAAAATCCATGGAGATGTCATGGAATTTCCACTATGGAATAGGCATAGACTGTACCATTCCTCCCGGTCTACGGTGCTCGAATTTTACCTTCTGGCATGTGAGGCACCTCAAGACATATTCAGTCACATCGGACTTCATCCCTGACCATCAGAAGTACCTCTTCATGTCCTTGTACATTTTAGAGGCTCCCAGATGGACATACATTGTGGAACAGTATGACTCTCGCAGAATGCGATCCCTCTGCTCAGCATTGCTTCGGGGGACGCATAATCTGGCATTCACTCGGATCAGGCCATCTTCATGTAGCTTGAAGTCGTACTTTCACTTCTCAAATGTGCCCTCTGAAATTTTCTGCCTGATCTCTTTCATATAGGGGTCGCACAACTGAGCCTCTCGCACCTCATCAACCAAGCTGGAAGAAGCGAGCAGCAAATGGAGTGAGTGTGCTCGGCAACTCAGGGCGTCAGCTACAACATTCGCCTTCCCCTATTTATACAAAAGGTTGATGTTGTAATCTGATACGAACTCCATCCACCTTCTCTGTCTCAAATTCAATTCTTTTTAGGTGAACACGTATTACAAACTCTTATGGTCGGAGTAGATGGTGATGCTTACCTCATAGAGATAGTGTCGCCATATCTTCAAGGTGAAGACAATGGCTCTTAACTCCAAATCATGCGTCAGGTATTCTCCTCATACTTTTTCAGCTGGCGGGAGGCGTATGCTACAAGCTTTCCATGCTGCATGGTACGCATCCCATGCCCTTGCCAGATGCATCGCAGTAAACTTCAAATCCCTCTATGCCCTTTGGAAGTGTGAGAATGGGTGCTGAGGTCAATGAATCTTTTAGGCTCTGAAAGGCTATCTCGCACTCGTCTATCCACACAAACGGTGCATCTTTCTTTATTAGTGCCGTCATGGGCTTCGCAACTTTCGAGAAACCTCTGATAAACCTCTGGTAGTAACCGGCTAGACCAAGAAAGCTCTGGATGTCGGAAATGTTCTTGGGTCTAGACCATGAACGGACTGCTTCAATCTTAGCTGGATCGACAGAGATACCAGCGCTCGAGATCACGTGACTAAGGAAGGAGACTTGGTCAAGCCAGAACTCGCATTTGGAGAACTTCGCATATAACTGATTCTCACGTAACTTCTCAAGTATACACCTCAAATGGCTCTCATTCTCGTCCCTCGACTTCGAATAAATGAGAATGTCGTTGATGAAGACCACCACTAATATGTCTAACTGATCACTGAACAACTGATTCATCAATGCCATAAACTTAGTTGGCGCATTCGACAGTCCGAATGGCATTACTGTGAACTCAAAGTGGCCATATCTCGTATGGAATGCTGTCTTCTCAATGTCAGAATCTCTGATGGCAATCTGGTGATACATTGATCGGAGGTCAATCTCGGAGAAGACTGAAGCTCCCTTCAACTGATCAAACAGGTGGTCGATGCGTGGCAATAGGTATTTGTTCTTCACAGTGACTGCATTAAGCTTGCGGTAATCAATACAAAGGCGGAGACTACCGTCCTTTTTCTTCACGAAGAGGACCGGCGCTCCCCAGGGTGATACGCTCGGGCGTATAAACCCCTTATCAAGTAGATCCTATAATTGTACTCTCAATTCGGCCATCTCTGCCGGTGCTAAACGGTACGGCTCCCTAGCAATCGGACCCGTGCCTGATACAAGCTCTATCTCAAACTCAACGGTTCTCTGAGGTGGCATGCCGGGAAGTTCCTTCGGGACCACATCCGGGAACTCCGACACTACCGGTATGTCGGGGCCAAAACTTTGGATCTCGCTGAAGGTCTTGCACATAGCAAAGGAATACCTCGTGCCCCTTTCTGAGCTCTCGGTACATGGACATGGTGGAGATTACTCTGGTCGAAGGCTCTCCCGCCTCAAGTGGTATGATACGATAATCCCATATGGGCTCCTGAGCAGCAATCTATGCTCGGCGCAGAGGATTCACCCCTTATGCCGCTCCAACCAATTCATCCTAACAATTAGGTCGAATCCCAAACCACTAAACTCGATGAAGGAAATGGGAAACGCCTCGCCCTTAATTTGGATAGTGGCATCTCGGTAGTATTTCGTACACTTAACTCGCTCTTTTGACGAGAGAGTGACCATGAAATCTAGCAACTCGTTAGCGTCAAGCCCTAACCTCTTCACGAATGATGGCGAGATGAAGGTATATGAGGCGCCAGTGATGAATAATATGGTGGCATCAATGCCATTCACTGCGAAGGAACCCTTGATTATTGTGCCGCT
Source organism: Limonium bicolor (assembly GCA_023374045.1). NCBI lineage: Eukaryota > Viridiplantae > Streptophyta > Magnoliopsida > Caryophyllales > Plumbaginaceae > Limonium > Limonium bicolor. The sequence continues at coordinate 7,009,312 of CM041780.1, forward strand.
TTTGTCGGCGTGTGTCTCGGTGAGAATACTGAGGGAACCTTTCGTACCGAGTCCACAACCTATTGATTCATAAGTTTTATGAGTTGAGGGTATAACGCAAGTGGGAATTTTTTTTGACAACTAACACCGCTTTATTGATAAACAACCATCATACATTGTGTGTCTCTAATACACATTACTATCACATTACAAGGTGTTACAAGCTTAATACTTCCTAAAGGTAAGGTTTAGGTGTCCGGGTTTCAAGTGTGTGGCATTGACCACCGTCGATGGTGTCATATTCAACTTTATCTTCTTGATACCGTGATACAGCATTCTCGACTTACCTCCCATAATTAAGACATCTCCTGACCTGAGTACCAGTTTCTCTGCGAGGTCCGCACGCTTCTGCTCGCTAAATAAGAATTCGGCATCGTCACCAATGGACTAAGACACTACGGGCACTCCTGATTCGAGAGATTCCACTGTCTCGTCCTTATCTTGGTGTAAACCAAGTCGTCCACCTTGTAGAAGTTAAAAATACAAAGGTCCGCTTCAAGTGTAGGAATTGGATCTGCCTCTAGTTGCTGCACGATCTCTACAACTTGTGCGTTAACCGCTTGAAATTCATCGGGTATTGCTGGTGGTGTTGCTCTGTCTTCGACTCGTGTCTTCTGGTATGTCTTGGTATAAGGGTTCCAATCCTTTCCCAAGCACATCATCTTCAGCTTCATCTTCGCTCCACCGGGAAATTCGGGTGTGTAAAATCCTCCTGGACCCGCTCCTAGTTTGTTGCATCGTCGGATGATGGAAATTTGCGCTTCGGGTGTCAGGTATCCTTTTTTTAAAATCATACCTGGACGGATGACCTGACACTGCTCGTCGGTGATGTGGTAAGTGGTGAGGTCGGCTTCTTCGGGGAGTGGGCTTGAAAGGATTGGGTAACAGAATATTGAAGGTTCCTATGGTGGTAAATTGTATCTAATGTGAGTTTTAAACTAGTTCGGTTCATGATTTTTCATACAAGAGTCTTGGTCATTCAAGTTTTCACTCATGCAAACAATTCAAACATTTAGGCATGCTCTCAAGGATCAAAGGTGTTCGAATTTACCTAAGCCGGACTTCGTGTTGGTCCCATCTCGATCAATGATATGCAAGTCCTGCTGCCTCTGGGGTGCGCCCTTCTAAGGACCTCGGAACCCCTATCCCTACGAGGTCTGCTGGGCTGGTGCATCGCCAGATGCAACCTCCTTGCCTTCTCTCTGCTTAAAGCCTTGGTAATTGCCCTTGTAGTTGACTTGGTAGTTACCTTTGGGTTTGGAGGGGCACTCGAACCGCTTAAGTCCCAGCTTCCTGTAGTAGTAGCACCTTATCTCATTCCCTTGGGGACTCGCGCCAGGGTCTTCAGAGTCACCCTTACCCGTGTCGTAACTGTAACACCCTGGATTTTACCTCAAAGATAGCTAATGCAAATACAAATCTAACGGCGCAAACGGCATTAAAAACGGACCTCAAACGAGTCCTTGAAGGGCAAAACAAAGTTGGTCCGAGCTTGTGTCCGGACATGGGAAGTTCAGACACAAGTCGAGAGTTGAGAAGTCTAAAAACAAAGGCGTCCGAACTTGTGTCCGGACTTTGAAGTTTGGACACAAGTCGAGTTTCAAGTCCGAAAATCCTTACGCGGCGTGTCCGAACATTGGTCCGAGCTTACAAGTTCGGACCTAAGTCGAGACTTGGAAGTCGACCTCGTCCACGCATGCTGTCCGAACTTGAATGTTCGGACAGAAGTTCAGACACGACAAAACAGAGAAAACCTCTTAAACTCTCGGGGCCTGTCCGAACATGGATGTCCGGACGGACGTTCGGACAGGTCCCTGTATGCGTTTAAAACAGTAAAACAGTGACCAAAAAGCAAACCAAAATTCATACCCATCATTAATAAGATCAACTCAAGGAAAACGTGCATTTAAGCAACACTTATACCATAGAAAACAGCGGAAGTCTTTCTTGTAATCCAAGGTGCTACCGCCACATCCAAACCCTTGGATGCTCAGGCTATTAAACCACAAAACATTCCAAAACATCAACTTAACATTGTGAAACCAAATATGCGGAAGCTTAAACTGAATTAACAACAACAAATTATTAAGGAACTAAAACGTTGAGCTCCAAACTCATAAAACAACTAAAGTCTTAAAAGCAGTCTCAATTCTCCTAACACTAAGTCGTAGCGCATTCCCCATTTCCCCAAGTCAGCAATTGTACCTACGATCAGAAAACAACAATAAAAGCACGAAGGGATCACGCAAATCAGTGAAACTGAGTAAATTCCATCTCATCACGTAAAATACATTTTAGAAATCCCTTTGAATTTAGATAAACGAAACACTCGAGTTTGCAATCCAGTAAACCATTTCCACACTTCAATGTTCATCAGTCAGTAAAACCATTCGGGGAGCCTTCAACTGGAGTATCCACAAAACAACCAAGCAGTCACAACGGACTGAAATATCAAATACCCTCACCCTAAGTCCTTAAGTGTGCAGACCCCCTATGAATCATCAGTCCATAGAGTAGATCATTGAGCTTAACTGCAGTCATTGTATGCAGCGCAAATATATATATAATTCAGTGTAACCAATTCATGCTCACGGTGCAGAGAACCAACATGGTGAGTCAGGGAGCACCACGAACCCCAAAATAAACAGAAACCAGTGAAGAACTCCCAAATCAAAACCATTAACAATTTCCAGAACACCAACCAATTGCACCACGTAAAGAAAGCACAACCTCCAACAAGGTTTTCCAAAATACAATTCGGGGATAGAAAACAATCCACACCGAAATCCAATAATGAGCACAGAATTTACCTGATCGTTCTCTCGACTCAGGAAGACACCCAACAGATTCACCAATGACGTTCGTCGTCGACACCAACGTCTAGGTTAGAACAGTTCACAATCAAAACAACGAACACAATCGAACAAACTAACACACTAACTATGCTACTACTTTACCCGTTATACTCTAGTTGGCACCAGGGAAGAATTCTGATCAAAACACCAGCAGGACGTGAATTGAGAGTTGGGAAGAAGAAGTAGTGGCGCGTGATGAAGATGAAGAACGATCAATAAGATCGTGGTTTAAATAAGTAAATCAGAGAATTAGGGATTAATATAGATTAAATGAATTACGTTTTGTAAAGAAGTAGAGAAATTAATTAAGTAATGTAAACAACTTAAAAAGAGAATTCAATAATTAATATAGTAACTACTTTATAAATATATTGACGTTGAGAAATATCGGGAGAAGAAAACAAAACAACCCATTAGGAAATAAAGATATAATCTTTTAATTTGAAATAGAATGAAAAGAGATTTATTTGACTGTTGTAGAAGATAAGGATGAGGAGTAAAATATCTTAGAAGTTACTCAGTAAACATTTACTAGCAAGGAAGTAAACCAGAAATAAATCAATAACAGTAAATAGTTTAAGGACTCAACGGGAGAAAAACAATTACGTTTAAAAGATGAATCACAAGCTAATAATATAATTACTGGGAGAAGAATAAGGAGAGTCAATAAACAATATATATTAAATAGCCAATTTGAAATCAGACTCTAGATACTTAAAATTAATAAGCTGGAAGGAAGATTCCAGATTGATATTTTGGGATTTAAATTACCTAACAAATTTAGGAATATGGCTAAAGTTAACCAAAGCAAAACGTTACGAATAAATTGTAAACTTTTTAAGGAGAAGGTAGATTTAGAAATAAACATCGTTAAATTCCCTGGGCCACCTTAATACTAGTCTCGGACCTATCATTCATATTATAAACTATGTTATTCTTAACTTGGAAATTCCCGGGTATTTCATCTCATCCGCCTTAGAAGAAAGCTTCGCCCTCGAAGCTAAAACTTACCCCTATGGCGAAAACAGCAGAACTAGGTACTTACTTGAGTGGTTACCTGATCGAAAAGCTGTGGGTACATTTTCCTCATCTCCTCTTCTACTTCCCACGTAGCCTCCTCAGTTCCATGATTGGACCATAGAACCTTGACCATGCGGGTCGACTTCGATCGGGTCTCCCTGGTCTTGGTGTCCATTACTCTAATGGGGTACTCCTCGTAAGATAGATTCTGCTCTAGTTCCAGAACCTCCGGCTGCAGCACATGCGACGGGTCGGGAATGTACCTCTTCAATTGGGACACGTGGAACACGTTGTGAACTTTCTCCAGTTCACAAGGAAGTGCCAAGCGATAGGCGACCTCCCCAATCCTCTCCAAAATCTCATAGGGTCCCACGTACTTGGGACTAAGCTTCCCTTTCTTCCCGAATCTGGTTACCCCGCGTACAGGAGATACCTTCAGAAAAACTCTGTCTCCCACTTCGAAGTCAATCGGTCTACGCTTGAGATCAGCATAGGACTTCTGCCTGTCCTGAGCTGCCTTCATCCGACTCTGAATCACCCGGACCTGCTCCATAGTTTCCTCTATCAGCTGTGGTCCTAGCACCACTGTCTCGCTGATGTCACTCCAACATAGTGGGGTCCTGCACTTCCTCCCATATAGGGCCTCGTAAGGAGCCATCTTGATACTGGCGTGATAGCTGTTGTTGTATGAGAACTCCACCAAATGCAACATATCAGCCCATGAACTCTGAAAATCCATCACACATGCTCGAAGCATGTCCTCTAAGGTCTGAATGGTCCTCTCAGTCTGACCATCAGTAGCAGGGTGAAAAGCGGTACTCAAATTCAGCTTAGTGCCCATCGCCTTCTGAAATTGCTGCCAAAAGTGAGCTAGAAATCTCGAGTCTCGGTCTGAAATGATAGTCTCAGGCACCCCATGATATCTCACTACATTCTTGATGTAGGCGTCCACAGTTGACTCATAGACCACGTCTTCTTCATGGGTATGAACCGTGCAGACTTAGTAAGTCGGTCCACAATTACCCAGATCTGATTAACTCCTCCTCTCACCGGTGGTAAGCCCATCACAAAGTCCATGGAAATGGAGTCCCACTTCCACTTCGGAACATCCAGCGGCTGAAGCAAACCTCTCATCCTCTTGTGTTCAAATTTGACCTTCTGACAGGTAAGGCACTTCGATACAAACTCTGCCACCTCCCGCTTCATCTTAGGCCACCAGAACATCTTCTTCAAATCCTTATACAATTTGTCACCACCAGGATGAACCGAATAGGGAGTATTATGGGCTTCCCTCATCAGTCTCTCCTTTACTTTGGCACACACCATCGGCTTTTGAATCTCATACTGCCGTCACTGTGGATCTCGAATCCCTCAGCTTTCCCTTCCTTCATCTTCTCCTTGACACGCTCCAGCTTCACGTCCCCATGCTGTCCTTTGAGGATCTCCTCATAGATGTCGGAAGAGACACTCATGTGGTACAGCTTCACTTCATGCACCACTCCTCCAGATTGCATCACCTCCAGATTCAACCTCTAAAACTCACGGGCTAACTCATCAGGTAGAACCCACATTGCATTCACTGAGTGGCTCCTCTTTCTGCTCAGGGCATCTGCTACTAGATTGGACTTCCCCTCGTGGTACAGAATTTCTAGGTCATAGTCTTTGATCAATTATAACCACCTACTCTGCCTCATATTGAGCTCCTTCTATGTGAAGATGTACTTGAGGCTTTTGTGGTCGGTGTAGATCTTGCAGGAAACACCGTACAGGTAGTTTCTCCAAATCTTAAGGGCGAACACCACTGCTGCAAGCTCCAGATCGTGCGTCGGGTATCGGGTCTCGTACTCCTTCAGCTGCCTCGACGCATACACAATCACCTTTCCTTTCTACATCAGCACACACCCCAGGCCATACTTAGAGGCGTCACTGAACACCTCGAAGCCCTCAGTCCCTGAAGGTAGGGTTAACACTGGGGTCGTGGTTAACCTTCCCTTTAGTTCCTGAAATGCTGCTTCACATTCGTCACTCCACTGAAACTTGACCACCTTCTACATCAGGTTGGTGAGTGGTCTGGCAATCTTCGAGAAGTCTTTCACGAATCTTCTGTAGTATCCTGCCAAACCCAGGAAACTACGCACCTCAGTCAGGTTGCTCGGTCTCGGCCACTCCTTCACCGCTTGTATCTTGGCTGGGTCCACTGCTATCCCCTCCTTTGTAACAATGTGGCCCAAGAACGCCACTCGATCCAGCCAAAAGTCACACTTAGACAATTTGGCATACAACTGCTGTTCCCTTAGAATCTGCAGAACCAATCTCAAGTGCTCCTCATGCTCTTCCTCGTCCATGGAGTAGATGAGGATATCGTCTATGAATCCACCACAAACCGGTCTAGATAGGGATTGAAGATCCGGTTCATGAGGTCCATGAAAACGGCTAGTGGGTCAATCCAAAGGGCATCACCAGGAACTCGAAGTGCCCATATCTGGTCCTGAAAGCAGTCTTCAGGATGTCTCTCTCTGCGACGCGTAGCTGGTGGTATCCCGATCTCAAATCTATTTTGGAGAAAACTCCTGCACCCTGCAGTTGGTCGAAGAGGTCATCAATTCGGGGTAATGGGTACCGGTTCTTCACTGTAATCTGGTTCAACTCCCGGTAATCTATGCACAGCCTCATACTCCCATCCTTCTTCTTCACAAACAAGACAGGAGCTCCCCACAGCGACACACTCGGCCGGATATACCCCTTCTCCAAGAGGTCCTCTAACTGAACCTTCAATTCTTTCAGCTCTAACGGCGCCATATGGTATGGAGCTTTGGAGATAGGCGCTGCTCCTGGCACTAGATCGACGCTGAACTCTACCTCCCTGTCTGTGGCATGTGGGATCTCCTCAGGGAAAACGTCTGGAAATTCATTCACCATCCGGATCTCTTCTAATTTGCTTGGCTTCCGGCTCAGGTCCTGGACATGGCAAAGGTACGCCTGCTGTCCCTTCCTCACCTGGGAGAGGATCGACATAGCTGAGACGATCTTCACCCCGGGCTTCTTCTCTTCGTTTCGGTAGGACACCCTCTGCCCTGACGGTCCCCTTAGGACAATCTGCTCTCCACAATCAATTTTCCCTTATATTTACTCAGCCAGTCCATCCCCAAGATGACGTCGAAGTCGGGGAGGGTAAATTGGATAAGGTCAATTACAAAGGTTTCCCTCTTATGTCTACCCCCACATTTTTCAGTACATTATTACAAGAGATAATCCACCCTGAGGGTATGGATACTGCTATAGTAGAAGTTTTACTAGCCACTAGCCCCAATTTCTTAACAAAGTTCTCAGCAACAAAGGAATATGATGCTCCAGTGTCAAACAAAATACGAGCAGGGGTACCCCAAACAGAAAAGGTACCTGTCAGTACGTCAGCCTCAGCTCGGCTCATGACATTAATCTTTCCAGGGGTCCTGTGGTTGTCTCGATTCTCTCCATTTCCAGCTCTGCCATTACCACGCTGGGGAATGTCTCTGTGCTGGTTGTGACCCTGGTACTGCTCCCTGCCTCTGGCTGGGAATCTGTCTGTCTATTGGTCCGGTCATTGTCGCCTCCTCTTCTCTAATTATCCCGTGGAGGGTTCTTGAAGCACTCAAACACCTTGTGGCCCTTCTTGCCACACCGGAAGCACGTGGCCAAATTCCCTTCGCAATCCCTTCCTGGATGGTCCTTACAGCACCTGTTACAATGGAAGTGCCTCTCTGGCCCCTGTTCCGTCTTCTGGGCCTGGTTCTAGTGTCGGTCACCCCACCTCTAGGTCTGTCTCTGGTTTCCCTCAAACCTTCACCTCTCATCAGAATGGGGCCTCCATCTCCTCTCCTGGTTCGGTCTCTAGGGTCTATCATCACGTCCCCGAGAGTCCTCTCCATCATCTGCCTTCCTCTTCTGGCCCGCTTGGACCTCCCTTCTCTTTTGCTGCACTCTGTAAAGGTTGGCAGCCTTACCATACGCGTCCTGGAGAGTCGGGATGGTCAAGACACTCAGGGCCTCCTGAAGACTCCAGTTGAGCCCCCCCACAAACCGCTGCACCTTCGAGGCTTCGTCAGGGACCATGGTGGGTGTGAATCTTGATAACTCCAGAAATTTCGAGTGGTAGTCTTTCACACTCTTGGACAGCTGCTTCAATTTAGAAAACTCCAGATACTTCTGCATGCGCACATGCTCGGGGTAGAAGCGCCTCCTCATAGCTTGCTTCAGCGCCTCCCATCCGAAATTAGGCTCGGCTCGTAGCATATCTCGGTTGGCCGTCCACCAAATATCGGCCTCCCCCTTGAAGTAGTACACTGCCCCATTGACCTTCCTGTCCTCTGGGCAGTTGACCGCATCGAAAATCTTGTCAAACTCCCAGATCCAATCTTCAAGTAGGATCGGGTCCTCTTCTCCAGCAAAAGCGGTTGGCTTCAGGTGTGCTATCCTCTTAGTATAATCTTCAGGCGCGTTGTCTCGCTGTGCCTGTCGTTCCACAATCTGCCCCAAGTTCAAGGCAAGATCTTGAAGTTGTCTCATTGGGTCGTTGGCGGCCATTGTAGTCCTTCGGCTTCGGCTTCTGGTATTATAGGAGAAACTAAGTTGGTCTGCCAGTCCTACAAGCTTGAGCTCAGGCGATCTCCTGATTATGACGTAGAGGAATAAAAATCTCTATTTCTAACCTCTTTCGAGCTCATACCACAAGTTTTACCAATCTATACCATATACTCTACCTAGTATACAGTTCGGCTATCATGCATATATATATGTAGTAACAACCAAATAAACAACTCGTGCACTCAGTGTACACAGATAGATAAGATTAACAAGGGATTCCATTGATTAGTATAACCTTCCAAACATCACACCGATCAACCAAAATAGCTTCACAATCTCGCACACAATACAATATATTATAGATTCCCTAATCGGCTTATCCCCATATTTTAATCCAATTTAAATCACATTTGATCTTATTTCGAAAACAAAGATCTGATTCCACCTTGTAACACCCTGGATTTTACCTCAAAAGATTGCTAATGTAAATACAATTCTAACGGCACAAACGGCATTAAAAACGGACCTCAAACGAGTCCTAGAAGGGCAAAACAAAGTTGGTCTGAGCTTGTGTCCGGACATGGGAAGTTCGGACACAAGTCAAGAGTTGAGAAGTCTAAAAACAAAGGCGCTCAAACTTGTGTCTGGACTTTGAAGTTCGGACACAAGTCGAGTTTCAAGTCCGAAAATCCTTACGCGGCGTGTCCGAACATTGGTCCGATCTTACAAGTTCGGACCTAAGTCGAGACTTGTAAGTCGACCTCGTCCTCGCATGCTGTCTGAACTTGAATGTTCGGACACGACAAAACAGAGAAAACCTCTTAAACTCTCGGGGCCTGTCCGAACATGGATGTCCGGACGGACGTTCGGACAGGTCCCTGTATGCGTTTAAAACAGTAAAACAGAGACCAAAAAGCAAACCAAAATTCATACCAATCCTTAATAAGATCAACTCAAGGAAAACGTGCATTTAAGCAACACTTATACCATAGAAAACAGCGGAAGTCTTTCTTGTAATCCAAGGTGCTACCGCCACATCCAAACCCTTGGATGCTCAGGCTATAAAACCACAAAACATTCCAAAACATCAACTTAACATTGTGAAACCAAATATGCGGAGGCTTAAACTGTATTCAACAACAAAACATTATTAAGGAACCTAAAACGTTGAGCTCCAGAAACTCATAAAACAACTAAAGTCATAAAAGCAGTCTCAATTCTCCTAACACTAAGTCGTAGCGCATTCCCCATTTCCCCAAGTCAGCAATTTGTACCTGCGATCAGAAAACAACAATAAAAGCACGAAGGGATCGCGCAAATCAGTGAAACTGAGTAAATTCCATCTCATCACGTAAAATAAATTTTAGAAATCCCTTTGAATTTAGATAAACGAAACACTCGAGTTTGCAATCCAGTAAACCATTTCCACACTTCAATGTTCATCAGTCAGTAAAACCATTCGGGGATCCTTCAACTGGAGTATCCACAAAACAACCAAGCAGTCACAACGGACTGAAATATCAAATACCCTCACCCTAAGTCCTTAAGTGTGCACACCCCCTATGAATCATCAGTCCGTAGAGTAGATCATACAGCTTAACTACAGTCATTGTATGCAGCACAAATATATATATAATTCAGTGTAACCAATTTATGCTCACGGTGTAGAGAACCAACATGGTGTGTCAGGGAGCACCACGAACCCCAAAATAAACAGAAACCAGTGAAGAACTCCCAAATCAAAACCATTAACAATTTCTCGAACACCAACCAATTGCACCACGTAAAGAAAGCACAACCTCCAACAAGGTTTTCCAAAATACAATTTGGTGACAGAAAACAATCCACACCGAAATTCAATAATGAGCACAGAATTTACCTGATCGTTCTCTCGACTCAGGAAGACAGCCAACAGATTCACCAATGATGTTCGTCGTCGACACCAACGTCTAGGTTAGAACAGTTCACAATCAGAAAACAACGAACACAATCGAACAAACTAACACACTAACTATGCTACTACTTTACCCGTTATACTCTAGTTGGCACCAGGGAAGAATTCTGATCAAAACACCAGCAGGATGTGAATTGAGAGTTGGGAAGAAGAAGTAATGGCGGCGTGAAGAAGATGTAGAACGATCAATAAGATCGTGGTTTAAATAAGTAAATCAGAGAATTAGGGATTATTAATATAGATTAAATGAATAACGTTTTGTTAAGAAGTAGAGAAATTAATTAAGTAATGTAAACAACTTAAAAAGAGAATTCAATAATTAATATAGTAACTACTTTATAAATATATTGACGTTGAGAAATATCGGGAGAAGAAAACAAAACAACCCATTAGGAAATAAAGATGTAATCTTTTAATTTGAAATAGAATGAAAAGAGATTTATTTCACTGTTGTAGAAGATAAGGATGAGGAGTAAAATATCTTAGAAGTTACTCAGTAAACATTTACTAGCAAGGAAGTAAACCAGAAATAAATCAATAACAGTAAATAGTTTAAGGACTCAACGGGAGAAAAACAATTACATTTAAAACATGAATCACAAGCTAATAATATAATTACTAGGAGAAGAATAAGGAGAGTCAATAAACAATATATATTAAATAGCCAATTCGAAATCAGACTCTAGATACTTAAAATTAATAAGCTGGAAGGAAGATTCCAGATTGATATTTTGGGATTTAAATTACCTAACAAATTTAGGAATATGGCTAAAGTTAACCAAAGCAAAACATTACGAATAAATTGTAAACTTTTTAAGGAGAAGGTAGCTTTAGAAATAAACATCGTTAAATTCCCTGGGCCACCTTAATACTAGTCTCGGACCTATCATTCATATTATAAACTATGTTATTCATAACATGGAAATTCTCGGGTATTTCAGTAACCAAATCCTATAATTCGAGAGTAAGTAGTGTTCAGTAAGTCGTTGCTATTTCACAAGCACCAAGGTCTAGATCGGTTTCTTACCCTTAAGAGGGTGAGTCCTCAGCGGCTTTGCGGCCACTGGTGCAGAATAGGCAAGCTGAAATGGCTCAGCTGCTTTGCCCTTCTCGGCATGGGCACTGCTCTCCCCAGGAGTACCGGCTCCCTTCTACGACTACTGGGGGTACTTCCCTTTCCTCTTCTTCCAGCTATTCCCTTGGCCTTGATCATCACGGCTTGCAGCCTTGTCATTCGCCTTACGCTTGTGTGCAATCTCCTCGTCCCTTAACTGGACGGTGATCTCCACCCGGGAGGCAGCATGGTAACACTCCTGTAGTTTTTAGGTGCCATATGTCTCACTTGCAGGTTAAGGTTTCAATTTATACGATAAGAGCATTAAGGGAATAAACTTTTGTTTACTTGGAGAGTGGTAAACCGCGTATACCCCCATGCCGTACCGGAGGCGATGGCTCAATCCGCTATAGAAGCGGTTGACCAATACCTGCCTGGTGTACCCAAGGCCAGGCAACAATCGTAGAATGAAGGTGAACTTGGCATAATATTTGTCAACGGTCATCTTATCCGTCATCTTCAAGGCGTCGAGCTCTAGCCTCTTCTTCGTCTTCACATGCTCCGGGTAGTACTTGTCTCGGAGTAAAGCGGCATAGGCATCCCAGTCAAAGGTGGGGTCGACAAGGAATTCGTCCTTCACAAGCTTCCACCAATCCATGGCCGCGTCTTTTAGGTAGTACGAATCTATCGTTACCCTCACTCTAGCAGGAGTCACGAGTGTCTCGAAGGCCGTCTCCATCTCGGATATAAGCCTTGAGTTTAGCGGGGTCACTCTCACCTCGGAAGTAAGGAGGTCGGAGATCTGTGACGGCCTTTACCCAATTTACCTCTCAGGGCTACGGTGGGTCGGGCTGTTGTTGTTGTTGCTGGTTTTGTTGGGTTTGTTGTACAGCTGTTATGACTTGAGGTAGCATCTGTGCTACACTGGTGGCGACGATTTCAGCTATCGTCTGCGCGCCCGGCTCATCAGCATTTCCCCCACAGGGTCGGCCTAGTCCACGGCCTCTTCCCAACATCTGAACAATTAACATTTCGCATTAGGTAGTGTGACCAGTTGGTCTAGAATTTAAACAGTTGTATCGTCCTTTCGCGCGTTAAGGGGTATCCGTAAAGATTACGGTCATTCAGGGTTAGGTTCCTAATTCTCCGTTGTAAAACTGTTGGTAATCCTAACTCGGTAATCACTACACTTGGTGGTACTCGGCTATCAGAGCGACACTTCACTCTGATACCACTTTTTGTAACACCCATACCACTAATCACCTAATTAACGCCGAATCAATCCGGTCTCTAATCTAAACGCAGCGGGACAATCAAACTAAGTAGCGGGTGATACACGCCATTAGCCGCCCATGCGACTAACTAGGCCTTAAGCAAACAAACAGTGCGGTCAGATTGAAAGAAATACCGAGTTACAATAATAACCTCCAACAATCCTTAAGCAATTCCCAACAGCACATACATCCTTGTTCACCAAAACATTATCCAAAAGTGATTACCGAGTCTAAAGTTAGCTCACAATTTACAACCTTCCAAGTCTACAAAATATTAACGGTTTACATCTAACCGTATCACAAATGTTTACATCTTTCAAAATCTAAAAAGGTGTAACACATGGTACACCCGCTACAATTCCTAACCGTGTACTACTCGGTACACCAATCAAAGTAATTAATCTACCAAAAGAGCATCCTGGTCATTCCCGACCTGTCAACAGTCTCGAGTCCCTACAATTAAAAACAGTGCCCCAAGGGGCTCAGTAAAGCTGTATACATGCTCTTATAAACAACACTATACACATGCGGTTAATTTTATTGCAGACATACATGCTCTTATAAACAACACTATACAAATATAACAATACACTCAACATGCATTCCATTACATATAACAGCACACTCACACACAAGGTGCAATTCATACAATGAGAGGTAATTCACAAGTCAACCGGGGTCCTGAGTTGCACTCCTCAGGTTCTTGCCTCATTCACTTTGTTAGTTACTCATCCGGGTTAATTTTTTTCTAGCCCAACAACTCCCAGCTTATCTCTTTAGACGGATAAGCTCTGCCAGTCTCACTCCAGTCGGGTACCACTATATGGCACACGGCCCCGCAGGGCACCATTATGTGGCACACGGCCCGGTAACAAGGGAGTTCGACCATGGACTTAGAAACAAATGCTCTGTTGTTTCCTTATCCTTCCACGCATGACTCATAATCCCCCTAACCCAACTCTCGGGTTAGTAATAATTTCTAGCCAGTGAGTTAGTCAACATTCAACTTCCTCACCATTCACATGGGACAGGTGCACAACTAAAAGTTAGGTCCCACCAATGTTAGTTTAGTCAAGTTCCGAGTTAGGTTAATTCACTGACAACCATTAACTCTTACCAAACATTCAATCAATCAAGTGCTTCACTCACAATCACACATTTCATGAATTATACAAACTTCAAGTTCAAATGCCATCCAACAAGTAACAATACATTCCCAGCACAAGAAGGTGTAATAAATCCGGTTCATGTGATTATCTTGTTTAGGTGATAATACAAATCACGCAAACAAACAAGCCAGGGTAACCCCGTTAGGATACAGGGCATGAAGAAATCATACCATGCACCGTCGATCTCGGGCTTTCGTTTCCCTTCGGTTCGACTATTCGGGTCCTATAAGATATCATGAAGTTGTAAGGTTAATGATCTACAATTAACCTAGTGTACTTCATCTTTTACGGTTACCGACTTATATTACCTAAGTCAACGCATTTTAACTTCCACACTTAAGTTATTTAACTTACATTCTATCTTAAACTTGTTCAAGCCCTTAATCACCTTTAAACATCGTTAATCAAGTCCTAATCATCTTATCATTCCATTACCAAACAAATCATCATCTTAAAATGCAAATTTTATAAGTTTAAACACACATTTAGATTTGTCCGGGACTTTAGCAGAGACCTAAGTCCCGGACCAACTGTGGTTAAAAACTCTCGGCGCAATTTATTGGGTGGTCCAGGTCCTTGTCTTGGAACCAAGTCCCGGACCCCCATAAGGCATTATTCTCGAACGGAAATTAAGCTTGGTCCGAGACTTTGAGAGGGGACCAAGTCCCAGACCATAGCAGGTTTCTTCACATTTTTGCATTTTTAAATTCAGTCTTGAACCATCCCTTTGTTCATTAATTCCCTCATCTTTCCTACTTATACTCTATATGTTTTAACACTTATTTACCCTTCCAAACCTACCTAAATCATTTACTAACTCATCAAATTAAATCTAGTTAAACTACACAATTTCTCTTAGTTTTTCTAAAGCGCTAAGTGCAGTTTTTGTTTCTTGTTTGTTCCCTATCCCAATGATTCACTCCTAGTGTCTTCTTACCTTTACCATTTGCATTATTCCTCTTCTACAACTTACCCATCCTTACACTCTTTCCTAATTTAATTTTCCCAAGTAATTAACCACCCAAGTTTCACCTAGAACACAACTAATCTTCCTAAACTGTTTTTATCCAATTTTAAACAACTAAGTTCTCTACTTTGCTACAGAAAATTCCCCATAGTTTCCCTACATTTCTAGACATTCCCACAACATAATTCTTCAGCTCCTAATCATCAAAACTAACCAAATCTCTCAAGGTATTCTAGCAGCACATATGTTCAATAAATTCACAAGTATTTTTCTCGCACAACACCCTTTGTTACTCCTTGGTTTCCAAGTTTTAAAACATCATTCAAACCATTCTAAAACAGCCTAAAACTCTTCCTCATTATACTATAACATAGCCCATTATCCAAACCATTCCAATTCCTTTTTTTTAAACATTTAAATTGTTACAAACACATAATCAAAACTAGCTCAAGGTATGTGTCTTTACCTTGTGTTTTCTAGCTTTTCTTTCCCTTCCTTCTCTCTCCTTCTTCCTTCTTCTCTGTTTCTTGAATTCCCACTCTTGTTCTCACCTCACCAAAATTGGCAAGCTACGGCCAATCATCCCACACCATACCACTTATAAAACTCATTCCTTAACTAAACTTACATTTAATACAAATTTAGGGTTCGTAAGAGGGTATTACCTTAAGCTCTTAGAGAGACTTTTGAACAGCAAAGAGAGGGGGTTTCAAGATCCAAAATGAGACACCAAAACCGGCTAGACAAGGGAAGAAAACGATGCTAATTTCAGATTTTCGTTTTGCCCAAAAAAGCTGGAAAAAATTGGACTTTGAAGACTATTTTTACCTTAGAACCAGGAGGAGATGAAAGGGATTGCAATGGAGGTCTTCAAGCTCCAAAATGTGCTACAGCCATGGTGAAGAGTTGTGAGCTTTTCAGTTTTTGAAGGGTGGAAAAGAAAGCTCAAGAAGGGAGGAGTGCAGTGGTGTAATTTTTGTTGAATTTAGAGTTGATTTGGACCTTCAAATATGGAGAAGAAGAGAGGAGCTAGAGAAGGGATGAGAAATCGCCATGGTTAACAAAGGAATAAGATGAAGCCAGTAAAGAAGAGGGAAAAAAATGTGAGAGAGAGAGGGTGTTTTAGGAGAGAGAGACACTTTTTACTTTTGTACTACTATCTTTTATTTCCTTTGTCCTTTAGCAAATTATGAAGAATTAAAAATAGAGAGGAAGGCATGCTGGACTGCTACCACACACACTCACAAGTGTGTTTTAATTTTATTTGCAAAGTGGACACACTAGTTTAGCTTATTTATGCATTTACCCCACAACTTTTATTTTTTTTGCACTTTTCACTTCCAGGGCACGTTTTCCGGAATTTTCTCGTTTAATTAATTTTATGGGTTCTAGACCGTCATTATAATGTACTAATGACTATTTGGTTGACTAAACTTATTACGGGTCTATTTAACCCGCTTAAATTCGTCTTTTTCCGGTTTCCTCGAATAACGCGCTTTAAAGTTTGTTTGTGTTTTTAATCTGTTTTAAGGATCCGTTTTCTTCGGGATTTGCTCCCTCATGATTATTTAGGTGTAATTAAGCTTCTTAAATCTTAATTAGCCTAATTAATCACTATTTTAAATTTTAGGGTATTTTAAGAAGGGTGTCATCTATGCCAATTCCGAAGTGGAAATTCCACGATATCTCCATGGATTTGGTTTTTGGACTCCCACCTGCCAGGGGAGGACTCAACATGATATGGGTAGTAGTCGATTACCTCACCAAGGTTGCCCGACTCATACCGATGAAGGACACCTTGAAGGTGGCAAAGCTCGTGGAGCTATTCAACAAGGAGATCATTCGACATCACGGAGTCCGAAAACCATAGTATCCGACCGCGATACCAGATTTCTTTCGAGATACTGGAGAGCAACATGGGAAGCACTTGGTTCTGAGTTGAAGCTTAGCACCGCCTTCCATCCACAAACCGACGGTCAGATAGAAAGGACTATCCAGACACTAGAGGATATGCTTAGGGCATGTGCCTTAGACTTCAATGGGAGCTGGATTGATAAGCTTCATCTTATCGAGTTTTCGTATAACAATAGCTATCATACTTCGATTAAGACGTCGCCATTCCAAGCTTTGTATTGTGGACCCTGCCGTACCCCATTGTGTTGGGATGAGTCAAGTAAAGCGGTAATTATAGGACCGGAGTATCTAGAACAAGTACAAGCGAAAGTGCAACAAATTTGAGAGAACATGAAAGCAGCCCAAGATAGATAGAAATCCTATGCGGATGTGCGATGATGTGACCTTGAGTTCGTCGTGGGCGACCAAGTGTTCTTGTGTGTCTGACCTATGAAGGGCGTCTTTCGATTTGGCCAGAAGGGCAAGCTGAGCCTGAAATTTGTAGGCCCGTACGTGATTACCGAGAGGATTGGTGTGTGGCTTATAAGCTAGCATTACCTGAAGAATTGGGGCGTGTTCATGATGTCTTTCATGTATCACAACTCAAGAAATACACACCCGATCCCTCTCATGTATTAGAACCCGAGTAGCTATCCCTAGAGCCAACGATGAGATATGTCAAGACTCCATTGTGAATCCTTGATACGAAGACGAGAGACACTCACCATAAATCTGTACGAATGGTGAAGGTCTTGTGGTCTAACCACGATGTCGAGGAAGTGACTTGGGAATTAGAAGACGCCATAAAGGCGAAGTACCCAGATTTATTTGTAGACTAGATGTCTAGCATCTGTATAGTACGGAGGGTTCGGGGCATACCTCTTTTAAGGGGGGTAGTGCCATTTGCTTTTGCATTGCTTCGGGTTAGCATTGCATAGTATGTATGTATTGTAGTACATGTTATTGGCACATGTAGTGCTAATTGTATTTCGTTTGGCACAGTGTAGTCCTTGGTATGGTATGTGTAGGTGTAATGCATTTGTGTTGTACGGTATATGACATGAATGGTAATGTGGAATGTATTGTGAATGGTATTGTGAAATGTATTGTGGAACGTGTGAATTGAATTGTGTATGGTATTTGAATTGTGTATGCTTGTAGAGTAGAAATTATGAACACCTTGTAAGGTGGTAGTAAAGTGCATTGTGGCAATTGGGTTGCTAAATGAGTAGAAGTAGTAAACCGTAATCCTTAAGCAACTTTAAGGGCAAAGTTCCTTTTGGGGGGTAGATTGAAATACACCGTAATTAAAATAGTGATTAATTTGGCTAATAAGGATTTTAGAGGCTTAATTACATCTAAACAAACATGAGGTAACAAATCCTGAAGAAAACGGATCCTTAAAATGGGATAAAAGCATAAATGAATCTTAAAGCGCGCTTTTCGAGGAAACAGGGAAAACGCGACTTTAAGCGGGTCAAATAGACTCGTAATTATTTTGGTCAACCAAATAGTCATTAATAAACATTAATGAAGGTTAAGAACCAATAAAATCAATTAAACGAGAAAATTCTGGAAAACGGGTTCCGGCTGTAAAAACGAGAAGTTGTGGGGTGTAACCTGTAATAAAGCAAAACTAATGTGTCCACTTTTGCAAATAAAAAAGTAAAATCTGTGTGTGTATATGGGGGGCCGATTCGCTCCTCTCTCTCACTCTCTTAATTCTCCTCTTATTTGCTAAAGGACAAATAAATAAGTAAAAAGTAAAAGTAGACTCTCTCTCCTCACAACTCAACCCTCTCTCACGTGAAGCACTATATCTCTCTCTTTTCTTCTTCTTCCCCAAGTCTCCATGGCAATTTATTGAAGCTCTCACCATCCCCTCTTTCTCTTCCATTTTTGAGAGACCAAATCAACTCCAAAACTCATAAAAATCATACCATTGTAATCCCCTTGTCAAGGAGAGCACCTCACTCTTTCCAAAAATCGAAAACACCCACTTTCATCTCTATGGGTATTCTCCATTTGAAGGTTTGAGTCCACCATTATAAGCTCCTCCTTCACCTTGTTACTTTGAGGTGAAAAGAAATCCGAAAATCTCTCATTTCTAGCTCTCATTTGCATTATAAAAATTTCCAGATTTTCAATGTTGTGTGCCTTGTGCTCTAGCCAATTTTAGCTTCTCTATTGGGCTAGAAATCTTACTCTCGTGCTAACCAAGGACCTCACTCATTGGTTGGAAGGTAATACCTTTTCCTAAACCCTAAAAATATGCTTTAAGCTTTAGGTTGATTAAGGTTAGTATTGAAATGTTATTGTGGTTTTGGAAGGGCTGTAGCATTGCCTAGTCCTTGAACAAGAAACCGAGAACAAGGAAGAAAGAAAGAGGAAAATAAGAGAACGAAAAGGAAGAAAGAAAAACTAGCAAGACAAGGTAATTGCCCTTACCTTGAGATCGTTTTGTATTGTGTAGTGTAACAATTTGAGTATTGAAAATTGGTAATGAATGTAGTTTGAGTAGTAGTTGTGTTATAGTATAATGAGGAAGAGAACAAAATAGTTTTGAAGTTTTGAATGATGAATTAAAAGCTTGGCAAAACCATGGGAAAGAAATGTGTATGTACACGAAAAATATAGTATATTGTAGTATGTAGAATGATGTGTGATCTGTGATTGAATTGTGAGCTGATATGTATATGGCAAAGTGAGAATTATAGGGGAGACTATGTCATAATTTGTCTAAAAATTAGAGGAGTTGGTTGTGAAAGAAGAGGGAATAACCTAGACAATAACTAGGTGGACTTAGTAGTTGTTATAAGTGATTAATCATGTTGAAAACAGATTTGAAAAGGATTTAGGTAATGAGAAGAACTAGAGTGGTAAGATAATGTATTTAGAATGCTAGGAGTGGCATTGGTAGATGGAGTAATATATGGTAAAAGTAGTTGTAGAAATCTGTAGCATTTAACAACAAAGATAGGTATGAGTGTTGGAATGAAAATGAGGGAAATTGTGTAAATTAATACGAGAATGGGAAATGAGTGTAGTCAAGATTTAATGGATGAACTAAGGTATTTTAGGAGGTCTAAGTAGTGCTAAAACATGTGGGATTACATGTAGGAAGATTGGGGAAGCAATGGGTAAAGAAAGGATTGAAAACAGAATTTAAAACAAGAGTACTGGGCTGGACCGACCTTGGCGTCCGGACTTGCAATGTCGGTCGAGCCTTAATTTACAAAGACGGGAAGTCTACTGACTTCGACCCACCTTGGGACCGAACTTGACAAAGTCGGTTGAGTCGTAAAAAAAGTATAAGCCCAGAAGTCTACTGACTTCGACCGACCTTGGGACCGGACTTGGCAAGGTCAGTCAAGGCATAAATTTTGACGCCAGAAACTTACTAACTTGGACCTACCTTGCAAGGTCGGCCGAGTCTGAAATTTCGGAACCAGGACACACTGACTTGGACCGACCTTGGGATGGGACTTGCAAGGTCGGTCGGGTCTGAATTTTCCAATGATGTAACTCACTGACTTCGACCGACCTTGGGTCCGACCCGGGGTAAGGTCGGTCGAGTCAAAACAAAAAAAATAATAAAAAATAATAAAAAATAATAATAAAATAATAATATCGTTACAGTAATCAAATGTATACATATACATGTATATGGTAGCACACCATTAATGGAATAATTGTTAGCTGAGAATTGAACCCACTGTTGGTCCGGGACTTACGTCCCTGCTAAGGTCCCGGACCATATGCAAAATCAAGCCGAGAGAATGCCTAAGGTTAGGTCCGGGACTTAGGACCTGGACAAGGTCCCGGACCAACATGAAAACTTGAAAATAAGTTCTTTAACTGGGGTTTAAGCTAGGGAATGCATTGGTAATGATGTTATAAGTAAGTAGGACTTAAATAATGACATGTGAGGGTCATTGAGGGCTTAAACAAGGTTAAGAGAAAATGAGAAGTAAGAACTTGTATGATTTAAGTTTGTACTATAATAACTACGTAAGTAAAGTATGAGAAAACGTTAGAGAAATATTGGGTCAAGTTAGTTATGGATAATTAACCTCCCTGCCTAATGTATGCTATAGGATTCGATTAGTCGGACTCCGAGAGGTAGTTGGCAACGAACGACGACGGTGAACAGTATGGTTTTCTCATGCCCTGTATTCTAACCCGGTTACCCCGGTTTGTGTGTTTGCTTGCTTACTTGCAATCACCTAATCAAGATAAATGCATGAATATGATTTATTGTGATTCCTTATATCATGTTCTTATCTTTGCACTTGAATGAACTATGTCTTGTAAGACAAGTTTGTATAATTCATGAAATGTTTGAATGAGGATAAATCTTGTGTGTTAAGAAGTTCTCTCTAACACCCTAAGCTTCTGAGTTACCTAACTTAAGAATGGGTAACTGATATTGAGAGGAGACTGATATAGTTTCGGCCACGCGTGAGAATGAGGAAGCAAGAGAGATTGCTTACCGAGTTCTGGCCTAACCTTCCCACCATGGTTCCGAACCGCAAGGTCGCAACCCGGGGAAGTAAGCCAACCCTAAAGCCCGGTGGTGAGCTATGGTGAGCAGGCCTTATCTCCGCCTAGAGGTCACCCAACTTAACTGTAAATTGTTTCAAGAGTTAAATAATGGTTAAGTGTGGATCATGCCTTGTGCGAGTCAAATGATCATGAGCTAAGAATTAAGAACATCCGTCTAAACCGGATGGGAAATTGGCTAACATGAGAAGAGGCTAGAACTTGAGGAGAGATTCTCAAGGCCTCCATGACCAATATGTGGACTACTTGTGTTGTTTCCATTATTGCGATGTACATTATGTGTGGGTACCGTCTCTACGTGGTTTATTGATATTACTATGGCATGCTTGCTCAAATGTTAATGAACTCCTTGTTTACGGGCAAGTGGTCGGAGTACCCCCGTTAGCATGTGGGGTATGCGATTACCATATGCAGCTTTAGCTGAGCCCCTTGGGGCGATCTTTTTTTTAATCTTACAGGTACCCGAGATGGTTTATTGCTGAGAAGAAACGGGATGACATACTTTTGGTAGTTGTGGTAAATAGTGGTGTACCGAGTTGTACACGGGCTTGTAGCCCTAGGGTAGTCGGTGTACTATGGGGTACACCCATTGCATTCTGAGAGTGGATACATGGGAAAGTGAGTGGAATGATAAACTCATATTCTTTTGTGAGACTTCAGAGATCATTATGTAATATATACTCTTAGTACTCGATAATCAAGTGTTGTAAATTATGATGATGTAAGTAAGGTATTTCTATTTTATCAGACCGGGACTGTATTTAGTTAGGACTGTTAGCTATGGAAGGCCTACGAAATTGTATCACCCTCCGTAGTCAAGAATAATTCCGCTGCGATTAGCCATGTTAATGAGACGATCTGACCATGATTAGAGTATTAGCGGTTGGGGTGTTACACCTAGATCTAGGGTTTTGGGCTAGGGCCCGAATAAGAAGTCTACCTAGACTAGAATAAGCCCTTGGGCCGGAATGTGTTTGGGCCTGAAGTAAAGCACATGGGCTGGAATGGTCCCTAATTCGCAAATGGGCCTAACTTTCTTTGGGCCAGAGAAGATGGTTGCTAAGCCTAAAAAGATTTTATTTTCAGGACTTGTGAGTTATTTCAAGTTCAGGTGGATTTCTTTTTTATGGGCCTAGAACAATTGGATAATTCAAATTGGGCTAGAAGAGAAATCACCTAAGTCTAAGCTTTTGGGCCGAAGCCCGAATTACTCACATATTAAACCAAACAGGACCCCTGGGCCGCAAACAAATAGAGCCGCCACTTCGGGTTGGGCTAGGTTGATGTAGGAGAAGTTCCTATCAACCTCTAGGCTGGGTAGTGGGCCGATCATACAAGCAAGCAAGGCCCATAAAAATTCAACATGTCCTCACTAGACGTTTAAATCAAACCGGGTATGGATCGATCCGAAGAGGTGCTTGGGGCATGGGCCCAGGTCGCCACAAAGGAATAGGGCTTGCACACTATTCTCTTTGGACTTCCCCACTTTTCTCACATCACCTGGAGGTGTGCGTGTATGGTCGGGTCTTTGACTGACCAAACAAAGGGCTAGGTAAGGATACAGCTAGGACAATGCTTGAGGCTAAAGCCCAGGTATTAAGGGGGTGTGGTTAGACGACACCCTCCTCTTTTCCCCCACTTATTCACATCACCTAACAGGTGTGAGTCCCTGACAGGGGACCCTTAAACGGGTCCCAGGGGGAAATCGGTTTACGTGGACCCTCGCTCTCATATGATGAAAAGGTGCAGAAAATTAAAGTGCGCATAAAAGTGAACAAACAGAGTAATAAAGCCATAAATAAACATTTTTGAGTTAAGGCCTCTTTCTTAAAATTAAACAAGTTAAAATTAAGAATTTTGTCCCCAGTAGAGTCGCCAGTCTGTGAGCCTGAATTTTAAACCCTATTCTATGTTGATTAAAGTGATTAGGATCTAGTCATGTTTTAGGTCCACTTATATCCTAAGATCAATAACTATGTCATATAACAATACTGATTAAAACCTAAGCTAGCTCACTGGAACCTATTATGAGTCGCCACCTAATTTTAACCTAAATCAATTTAGGAAAGGAGAGTTTGGGTTCGGGGGCTTGATGTTTGACTTAATCAGGGTTCAATTACTTTCATTACCCCTAGAAGTCATTTTTCCTCTACTTAGTTTAATTACGGCTTATTACGAGTCGTTTTAACCTAAGTGCGGGAGCTTCTATTTTTTTGTGTTTTTTAGCATTTTTGACTGAAAATAAAAGTGAAAGTTGAAATTACATAAACTAGGTTTTCGGAGGCAGAATTAGGCCAAATTTTGTTTCCGTCCGTGACTACAGACCTAATGTTTGTACCCACGGACCCTAGTTAATCTATGTTGAAATAAAAGCCGAATTAAGCAGAAAACAAAAATTTGAAAAGTCCAGGGCCATGAACAGGATGTCCGTGGGCCCGGACATTGTCTAGAGAAAACCTAAAATTTGAAAAATTTAAAATCCCGCCGCCATCCGTGGGTGTCCGTGGTCCCGGACCACCCACGGACAAGGGTTTTCTGGTGGTTCCCGACGGTGTTTTCAGCTCAAAATTTATGGGCGTGTAGCCAGAAAGAAGTACAATACGTTAGTGATGAAAAGATTTTAATTTGAAGTCAGAATAAAGACGAAACTTAACGAACAAGTAACAAGGTAGAAACAAAAACAATTAGCAATACATAAGCCATAAAGGGTTGGTTTGAACCCAAAGTTTTACAGAAGACTAATAAAGTCATAAGGTTTCAGAAAAATGTGATTACAACCTGTTATGGTTTCTGGAACAATGAGACACTTCACGTTGGGATTCTTTTGATGCTCTGTTAATCTTGGTTCTGAATTGAGTTCGTACCCAGCTTCTGACTATTGAGAATTGGTGGAGATTTGATGATCGTGGATGTGATGGGAGTTGAAAAATGTGTTTTGGTGTTGATTTTGGTGAAATTTCGGTGTTTGATTATGACTCGGGAGTTCAAAACGTGGAGAGAATGAGATGGCTGGCTTCTTTGATAGTCTAGGGTTCTTAAGGATCTGATTTGATCATGGGATAAGGTTCTTATATAGACTTTCTTAAAGATTGAAAAATCCGGTAAAAACTGAGATTTACCGACGTTTTAGCTCAAGGGCTTCCAAATAGAATTTGATTATGAAATTTTACACATGGCTAAAGGATGGTATTTCTGATTTTTCTAAAGTGTAATCGATTTGACCCTTATCAATCAAAATTCCAACTCCAATATGCTTAAAATGTCATCCTCTATCAAGGGTTAAAATTTCAAAGCATTTTAAATTGATTTGACCCTTATTTGGAGGGGAGAGAAAGCTTATAGGGGGCTTAGGAGCCTTGAAAAATTACGAAAATACCCCTGGAGATGACTAAGCTGTCCCTAGTACTCTAAAATGTGCCGATCAAACTAGGAACCCTCACTGGTAGCCTAATAGTAGAGACTCTCTTCCGGAGGGTTGAAATTTTGGGTATAACATATGGCATCCGCTGTTGCTAGCATCAGCTCATGTATTTCCACCCTTTTATACCATGGTTCACCATTTATATTTCTGAGCTCCTTCAGCGTTATTTATTTATACTTCACCTTCCCACATACCATGTTTCTTCTAAACCGGTTACTCCTTGGTTGTCAACAATTGTTATCAAAGCTTATTTCCACATTGCTTGGCTATAATTGTATGCTCAAGCTTCACTACTTTAGTAGTTCTGAAAGGGCTGTATTATCAGATGTTCGCTGATGGTATCCCCTTGCTTGGAATCTATAAGTTCCCGCTCTCGTAGTCTCACATTAATGAGGGGTATCCTTGCTCATTGGTTATAAAACTCCTTTACTGGTGCCGTTCTTGACAACTCTCCATATGGTTCGCAATGGGTTTTGCAACCGTCTAATTATGTATTGTAGTGGGTTCATGGCATACTAGCCACATTTCCTAGAGCTCTGTTCATCTTAGGCTGTTCACAGGCATCGTTTCTCCGTATGCGATCAAATGGCTTGGAGGTATTACTGGACTCTATGATAGGATCATTGCATCACGCTTCCGTCTGTTGGATGCCCCTTTAAGTATTTTGGTGTTGATCGGTACCATTGTTAATTTAGGGTATTCCCTGGTAAGTGGGATCCCTTGGGTATACTAACTGAGTGTTTATTGTAATTCTTGTGCTCTTATCACGACATTTAATTCGACACCCTTCAAGGATTGCTCCTGGGTGTTATCATGTTATGCCATTACCCTTGGCTAACTCATGAGTATGTTTAAATTGTCCTGTTTAGGGTTATGACGTCTCCCGTTCTTAGGGTAGACCATGTGTGCTTCTCTTATGTTTTTAACCGGTTTGATATTTTCTTCGGTGGCGAATGGTATCCTCTGGTACCTTAGATGATCACTCTGGGTACTTATGGTGGTTGTTCTGGGAATCCCATCCCGTTCATTGAACATTGAGATGTTCATGATAGGCATTTGCCTCACTGTGTTTAGACCGGGTATTCATTACGGCTATTTCATGCTTTTGTTTCAAATTCTTGAGACATATCCAATGTCTTTAGTCAATTACTAGTGCTTCTTGCACTTCCTAACTCTTAATCATCCTCCTGGAGTATGTTCTTGACTCCTTTAGGTTTTTAAGCTTACTTGATTCTTCGATCATTCTGGGTGTCCAACTATTTCTGTTTGAATTTACCTTATGGTCTGTAGAACAGAGCTGACTACTTCCCGTGTTTCGTACACTACATGTATACATACGTGGGGTACCTTACTGGTACGTTACCACTTACCCGACTAACTCCCAAAAGGGTCTGTCAGGCCCGCATGCTCCTTCGGAGTGCGGTCGTCCCACATCTCATATTTGGGTACACTCGTAGTGCTCGTCACACGCCTAGGTGAAGTATTCTATTGTCAACTACTCTTGTACCATTCTATGATACTCACTGTGATTTTTCTGGTTTTGTTTTAAAAATCTGAGGTATAAAAGAAAAGTTTGTGGTTTTGAAAGAAAGTTTTGGGTTTTAAGATAAAAATCTTGGTTTAGGAAAGAAAATCTTCATGGCGTTGCCATGTCTGAGATCTTGCCCAAGTCTGCATTCCCACTGACTGGTATGTTTGTAAATATGATGGTCAGACGTTTAGGCCTTTCTAAGGCTTTGTTGTTTCGAGTCTTAGGACTGGTGATCCTATGATTGCTTCCATCTCCATCATGGTGCTTTAGTGAGTACTTGTTGGTCGTCAAAAGTCTTCTAATTGTCTTGTTGTTGCTGCACTTGCCTTGGCAAGTGCGCGGGTACGTCGGTTTTCAAGTTAGCAAATACCAGTTACGGCATTGTTTTCATCCATACTTGGTGGTTTTATTGGATCTTCCATCCATGTTTGATCCTAGTGATCGATCTCCTGAGTACTTCTCAGTGCTCTTGTCAAGGTTGTCGTTAATTCGGGTACTTCCCCGATCCTTGTGGTTCTCCATGTACCTTGCTTCGTTGCTCGTTCCCACGCCCTTACGGTGGTTACCGAGGTTTGGCTAATCCTTAGGAGCTATGTCGTAGTCCTGTTGGTGTAAATTCATAAATGCTCCCATAGTTGCCTGAACTATGTTGTTCAAGTATTACTGCCTTTTCGGGATTGTAGATTTGGAGTTATCCAACCTCGACTAATTCCCTAGTCGGTTTGTATACCGTTAACGATATTATCATGCATTGCATTCCACAGACTCTCTGGTCTCGGGTTCTGTTCCTCCGCCTTTTTGCTTCATTGCGTTGTTACGCTTCCGTTCTTGTTGGCTGCGCATGGTTCTCGCGACTGCGTAGCACGTCGCCCCATGGTGCCGCAAATTTAATTATCCTTTGGTTAGGATCTTCAATCTTCTGCCATTTTGCACGGTTATTGTCGCTCAAACGAGAACCGTCTTCAGGATTTTCAGTTCTCGGAATCTACCGTATGACAGGTTCTTTTTTCTTACAATTTTGTTTACAACTGCCAGAGCAGGTTTTACCCGAGTATGAGAGGTCTTTCCGTCTCTCTGGCGTTCTTTTCCCAACTTATAACGGGGGTTGCGGAGGGCGGGATTGGTTATGTAGGTATCCAGATCACACTGGAAGCCCTTTCTAGCATACCTCTCACGCTAACACTCAACCCTTAGCCCTAAGTCTCTAATTCCTAACTCGGTATTTTCCTAAACTCGGTATTTAGACAATCAGAGAAATACTTCGCTTTGATACCACTTTTTGTAACATCCCTACGGTAATCACACAATTAACTCCTAACCCGTCTCCATTACTAATACACAAGCAGCGGCATTCCAATACAACCGGGGGTGATACAATGCCATTAGCCACCCACGTGGCTAACAAGGCCAATTCAAACTAAACAATCAATACAAATACAATATCGGTCTAATGGGTTATATACCGAGTACACTATACAAACGATACTTCCATTACTTAATCAAATCTCAACTAAATACAACTTCAAATTCCAATATATACAAATACAATCTCAATTATGTTCTATACTGAGTATCTACAGTTCCCAAGTCTATCGATGACCTTTCGGTCTTATAATTCCACAATACAAACAAATACAGTCCTTAAACAACTACCCATGCTTAATAACATCCCTTCCTACTCTCGAACGGTGACCAGCATCCATGTACCTTGAAAATAAAAACGATGCCCCTAGGGGCTCAGCAAAATTGCAGTATATGAAATTCGCATACCCCGCGTACTAACGAGGGTACGCTGACTATTTGGTCGAGAGCATGCGATTCATTCTAATTCAATCAACACGCAAGGCATCAATACATCATATATGTATATTAACACATTCAAGGTTCAACAAAGAACACAACACTAACACACACACATCAAGAGGTTAGTTTAATATGTTTTTTACTTAGGCTTTAGGGTTTCTACCTATCTATGCCTTACTCATTTGCTCATTGTCTTACCCACTCTTTTGGGTACTCTTACTCATAATCTAAAACAAGTTCTACAATACTCAATCTCAAGGCTCAATACTCAAGTTACCAACTCAACACCCAACTCTCTCAAGTCTCAACTCAATACTCAATACTCAATTCACTACCTCAATTAAATTCTCAAATCAAATACTCAAAGGCATCTTTTAAGTCTTTGCCCACGACCTCCGGCCAGAGTCATGCACAAGACCCACCACCGGGCTTACAAATACAAAAGGAGCTATGCATTTAACTCCTCAAGTTCTCAAATGTCTAGTTCTCTACCGGACTACTCAAATTCCCAAAGCTCCTCTCTCGGAGTCATTTCACAATCTCATGGATTAGCCTACAGGGATCTCTCTCGATAACATCTATTAGCTTACGGAATTTCTCCATGTCTAGTATTCTAAGATTTAAGGTTTCACCCAACTTATCGAATACTCTCACGTTCGGGACATTGTTCATTTTAATCGGTTTCTCTTTTTAGGGTTCGACTATCTTTCCAAGGGGTTTGGTGATCCCTTACCATACATATTTCTCTCAAGGTTCAAGTTTGAACACTAATCAATCCTCTAATTAGAGGTTACTTAAGTACTTCCACCATTAATTGTTTTGTGTACTAAGTCAATGCGGTTCTCTAACCGTTAACGGGAGTTTACTAATTCTCGTATACTTTCTCACATTCTAGTGAGTTCATAGGTTTATGTTATCGTTTCTTGGTTTGATAGTTTTAGTGTGTTTCCACATTTTCATTAATTCGCAACATGACTCTTTCTACGATTCATGAATCAAACAAGGCTCAACTATGAGTCGAACTATAGCACATATTCCACACTCAAGCAATTCATCCACAATCACGCATTTCATGAATTATACAGACTTTAATTTCAAATTACAATTCAACAACAAACAATACAATACAAGCAATACAAGGTGCAAACAATCCGATTCGTGATTTTATCTTGTTAAGGTGATCACACAATCAAACAAGCACATAAATCAGAGTGACCAAGTTAGGATACAGGACGTGAGAAAATGAGACCTTTCACCGGGGTTAACTTTACCGAGTGTTCTCAAGTTCCTCGGTTCACACTTGTCCCTCGAGTCTTACTCTTGAACCATTGATTACATGACAAATGGTTCTATTAATATATAAGGCGTTACGTTACGTACATAATTGCTACTCTCGTACTTACCCTGTTATCTCGGTTTACTTAGGTGTTCATGTGTTCTTAAACTCACATCTTTCTCAATCACTTCTCTAACTTGTTTACACTTCTTAGGACCTTTAAAGGTCACCAAAAAACTCCTAAACATCACCTAAAACCATCCTCAATCCATTCCCCATCATTAGGACACCTTAAAACACATTCTGTTACAATTTTAGTCTGCTCCGAGTTTGTGTCCGGGGTTACATACACGGACCAAACACTGAAGTCCGGGTTTGTGTACTGGTTTACAAACCCGGACCAGTCCCTCGGGCGACTTTCTGCCTAATTTTTGGGGTTGTCCGGGTTTGTGTACCGATTTGCAAACCCGGACCAACCCTGGAACTGTCAAATTTTACAGTTTTTCACCAGTTTTCAACCCCTAATTCACCTCTAATCATTTCCTAATCTTTACACATGTTTCCTATATGTTTAAATAGCCTAAAACACTCCTGAAATGGTATAGTTTGTCCCTCACATCTCACAAACGAATAGAACACCGAGGATTATAGTGGTTCAGCCAATAATTCGGCCTACATCCACTTCTAGACAATTTCTTTATTCATTTCCTTATGATTACAATGCAAGAGAGCTATTCTAGAGTTTTCTCCCTCTTCTAATGTTGTGCCCCCCTCAAATGAGCTCCTTTATCTCTATTTATAGACTTTTTCTAGGGTTCCTAGGCTTGCCAACCTGTCATATCTTACCAGGCTGTCACTATAAATATCTTATCCTGATTTCTACATCTTCTGTCCCTAGCTATCCGACCGGGCACAGGCGCCCGGTCACTATCTACTTCTTTTTCTTAGTTTCTTGACTGGCCGGAGACGACCGATCACTATCTTGGCTTACTTTGCAGTTTCGGCGACCAGTCACAGGCGACCGGTCGTCCCCTTACACTTGCTCCATACTTTGCGACCAGTCGTAGCCGGCCGGTCGCTACACGCTTTCTTTATTCCCTCTTCTTGGTGTGGACTTTCGGTGCTACCTCAGCCTCTTCACACATTTTGGTACTTGACCATGTTTTCCCCTCTTCGGTGCCCGGTCACTGAATGCCCGGTCACAGAGCGTGAGGTGCGGGATGCATCGCTCGATTATGAGATCTAGCTTCCAAAGCAAGGGTCGGGCAGGGCCCGGATCTGGTGCCTGGCGCCCAAACTGGAGCCAGAACGGGGTCTTGAAGAAGCCTGGGGTATGAGTCGGGGCCTGGGGTCTGGGCAACCTTGGTTCTTCTGTCTTGTTATATTTTTGCCCTCTTCAACTCCTTAATCATGTTCCAAACCACCTTAAAACATTAGTCAAATCCCTACTCAAATCCATACCCAATTTCTACAGATGTTTCCTCCAAACATTTACAGTTTGCGTACTTGTGCATTTCCTAACTTCCTTTATCACTTTGCACTTTGTTCTAACTTAATTTCACATTCCAATTCATTCCTGGAAAATTGCATTACCTATACCCAAGTCCATCCATTTCTTTCACTCTCTAACAACCTAGTTTCTCTCCAAACTCCATGGCACTAATTTACTAGTTTGCTACAGATTTTATACCCTCTCTAATCCCTTCTTCTTGTACCATTCCAAGGCAGTTAATCCACTCAACTTAACACTATAAACACCTAGGTTCTCCCATTCACCAAGTCATCTAAAAACACTCACTTTTCTACCAAAGTTTTGCCTTAACCTCCCCATAAACTAACATGTCCAAACTCATATTTTCCACCATTTTCAATCCTAAACTTGCCACACCCTTACAAGGGTCCTACCAGCACACAATGAATTCACCAACCTCATCCAAATTTCATAAAGCACAATATACCACAATAGCTCAAAAGCTTGACACTTAAGCCCTTAATTCTAACATCAATTCACAATTTTCTCTCAACATCCACCAATCATATTACTAGCACAAATTTTTGGTTTCATTCCTTTAATTACCAATCCCAAGTTCTAAGACAATGGAAATAAACATTAGGTGATTTTCTTACCTTAAGCTCATAATTTCTTCTTTTCTTTTCCAACCTCCTCCTCTCTCTCTTGATCAAAATCGGCCACATTGGCCAATAACTTGCCAACCTCAATGTTAACACCCAAATGGGAAATTAGGTACTAATAATTAATACACCTAAGCTTATTAATCAAGCTAGAAGGTAAGAGAAAGTGCTTAAAGCACAAAAATGAAGTTTTTCCTTGAAACCCTAAAATGGGTTGTTGGTCATGAATCCAAGGGAAGCTCCCACCACCAATGAAGGCTTAGAAAGATGCTCAAATGAAGAAAGAACAAGGCATGAGTATGGGAAGAAAAGTGATTATTTCTTTGAAATTTTTACCTTAATGGAGAGAGGGGACTTCAAGCTTCAAGAATCTCTAGTTTTCTCTTCAAATGGGAAAACCCCATGGAGATGAAGTTCTTCATTTTCGGATTTTGAAAAGAGAGGATGGAAGCTCTTGGTGAGGGGAGTTCAAATATGTAATTATTTTTGTGTTTAGAGCTTTATTCAAGCTTGGGAAAGGAAGAAAATGGCAAGAAGCCATTGGAGAATAAGAAGAAAAAATGGCGGCTTGGGGAGGAAGAAAAAAACGGCTGAGAGGAAGAGAGGGAGGAAAGGGAGAAGACGGAGGAGAGAGAGGAAAAGGGAATAAGTACTTTTATTCTTTTTTGCTTTTTGACCCATTTAATTAGCTAGTTGGTCAAGTGTGTGTGAGAGGTTATTTTTGTACTATAACAACCGGCCCCACATATTATACAAGCTGGAGCATTTTTCGTCTTTTACAGAAAACGTTCGTTTATTTACCCGGTTTTAGCACTATTCATTAACCGGGCCCGTTTTCTGGAATTTTCTCGTTTCTTTAATTTTAATGGTTATTAAGCTCCCATTAATGTTTATTTATAGTTATTTAATGAACTATAATTTTTACAGGTTAATTTGACCACTCGAAGTCACGTTTTTGGGTTTTCTCGAAAAACGCGCAAAAGCTTTATTAGCGTTTTAGCACATTATTTGGATCTGTTTTCTTCGGGAATTCTTCCCATATATTAATTAGGAATTATTAAGCCTTTAAAATCCATCCAATACCCTTTTCGAGGTTGTATTCCTCCTATGGTCACATAACGCTCCTTTTAGCGTTTTTCGCTTTTAAAGCTTTTTTCTCTATTCTTTTGGATTTATTTTCTTTACCAAGGTTCATTAGGCACTAATAGGCCCTCAAATATTATATTAGAGTAATTCAACCACCCTAATTAAGTTCGGGGTATTTCATCCTCAATCAATACTATACCGAGTCTATTACAATGTACTTGTCGATAACACTTTCAGACTAACACTTCAAACAATTACAAATGTAATTCTCAAATAAACTACCCATGCTACCGTAGCAATCCTCGTCCTACTCGAACTGTAATTAGCTCCATTGTACCTGAAAAATAATGGGTGGGGCTCAGCACCTTTGCTGGTATGGTAGTCGTGCAACCCGCTACTACCAGGCTACACCCGACTAATTGCCGTCTAAACATGCAATTGATTTTATTTAAATCAAACATGAAATGCTGTAAACATATAACATGCTCGCATTCAACACAAGTATTCAACGATTGAATATATTCAACAAGACTAACGTATTAAGTTTATTAGTTTACATTACCTTGTTCTTTAGGCCTTGAGGGTTTCTTCCTCAATAATGCCTCATTCTCATTAATCATTAACTTATCCGTATTAATCGGATAGTTTTACTTGTTCTCTTAGATCTACAGAAACTCTCGGTCCCGATCTAGTTTTCTCTATTATTCTTCTCTTGGATAACTCTTAAGTTAAGCCTCTCAGGCCTCCGAGCAGAGACACATACAGATCTCACCACCGGGATTTTATACTCAGTCTATTGGTTCATCTTTCACTCATAAACCATAACACCCAGCTTATCCCTTTAGATGGATAAGCTCTGCCAGTCTCACTCCAACGGGTACCACTACGTGGCTCACGGCCCCAACAGGCACCACCATGTGGCTCACGGCCCTTGAAAAAAGAGTTCAACCATGAAATTTGAAACAATCACTCTATTGTTTCCTCTTCCTTGCACGCGTGACTCACAATCCCTAACCCACTATCAGGGTTAGTAATAATATATAGTCATATATATTAGTCAGAAACATCTCTCTTGATGCCATCTCACAATCCTAGGAAGTTTTCCTAGTTCATTGTATTCACCGATTTAAGGGTTGCCCCTATACTTCCATTACTTAGAAGTTATGGTTGTTTTCTCACATTGGGTCGGATCCTCATATTGGAGGCCGACTACTCATTAAGAGGGAGTTCATTAATCCTGTATATCTCTAATCACATTTCAAGTGAGTTCATATGGTTGAACTACGGTTATTCACTAGTTGAGATTTCTTACGTGTTTCTTCACGTTCTAGTCACTTTGTACTTCGACTCTTTCTAGGAGTCGCTAACCAAACGTTATTCTATTGTGATTTGATCCACAATAATCAGTTAGATCATATGCTCAAGCAAGGATGGTTAGCTCATACAACAAACATCGAGATATATATATATATATCAAATGCAATAAACATTTTTGTGCTTTTATCTTGTTAGGTCAGCACACATTGTACTATAATGTGTTTGGTGAAATTTGGGTGAAATTATGTGCTGGTAGAATCCACTAAGGATTTGGTTAGCTTGGGTTGAATTGTGGATATTTTGGCTTAGGTGCTGAAGATGATGAAATTTGGATGTGTTAGTATAGTGACAAAGATATGGTGAAATTTTAGCAAAAACGAAGTGTTTTAGGTGATGTTATGAGGTTGGAGAACCTAAGGTTGATTAGGGGGAAGTAGAGTGTAAATGGGTAAATTAAACTCACCAAAACTAGAGTATAAGAACTAGATGGCGATGAGCAAAAATCTGTAGCAAAGCTGTTGTTGGAGTGTCTTGGAATTTCTAGAAAAGAATTAGTGTGTGTGACCAAGAAATAATGAATGAGCTTTGGTAATATAGATGAATATGCTAGAAAGGATTTGGAATGGTGATAATGGTTGAGAGCAAGACACAAACTGTAACAACCCAGTATCCCACTGTTGTGATATTGTCCGCTTTGGTAGACAGGCCGCATGGTTTTGTTCCTGGGGTTTCCTAGCCCCAAAAGGCCTCACAACAAGGAGAGGTATCCCCACCCATATAAGGAGTGGTTTGTTCTCCCCTTCAATCGCTGTGGGAGGTAAACTTTAAGGGTATTACACTCCACCCCCTTGGGAGCCCAGCGCCCTCACGGGCCCACCGGCACACCGACCTGGGTCTGGCTCTGATACCAACTGTAACAACCCAGTATCCCACTGTTGTGATATTGTCCGCTTTGGCACGCAGGCCACACGGTTTTGCTCCTGGGGTTTCCTAGCCCCAAAAGGCCTCACAACAAGGAGAGGTATCCCCACCCATATAAGGAGTGGTTCGTTCTCCCCTCCAATCGATGTGGGAGGTAAACCTTAAGGGTATTACACTATTGAAATACCCCAAATCTAATTAATACCTTAAAAATGTTAAATAATGAAGAATTGATCTTGGAATAAATCATTTTAGTTACGCATGCTAATTTGTGCATGCAAACGTTACGTAAATTAATATTACGCGTGCGCATGCAAACTCATGCACGCAAACGCTTACGTAAAAATAGTCATTTACCATAGATGCTAACGGGCGTGAATTATTAGCATCTTAACATCCTCGTACAAATGCTCATGTACATTTATTAACGAGGACTAAAATCCTTACATAACGAGCTCGATAAAGAGAGTGACAACAAGGAAAGATCAATACGAATGTTTATACAACTCATAAAATGAAAACGTTCGATCCACAAACGCTAATACAATGTCGTCTACACGTACGCATATAAACACTCACGTACGAATATTTACGGGCATTAAACCCCTTATGAAACAAGCTCAATTAAGAGAGCGTCATCTAGGAAAAATATGTACGAGTGTTTATACGACTTGGTGCACAATAACGTTCATTGTAAAAACGTGAAAAATACTAACGAACAACGTAAATATTTTACGATTGCCTAAGCGTTTATAAATGCTAAAATAAATTGATATACACATTTAAACAATGTAACAACTTATGTTACATAATCTTTAAACTTAATGTATATCATAAATACATAGAAAATGTAATAACAATACATATAACACAAAGTTTACAATTAAAAATCTGCACTATATGTACCGGTTTTATACACCATGTTTGGTACTTGTTTTACACAATTTTATTTACTAAAACAATTAACTACCTAATGTACCTACCATAAACATGAGTACAAACATTAAGACAAAAATTAAAGCTACCTAAATCACCTTATATAAACCGGTGCTATACTTCTACAAATCAACAAAAACAAATGGGTGGTATACATATATATGTATAACCGATTGAAAATCTGTAGCATATGCTACGTACTAACGATAGTATACCCCATGTATTTTTTTTAAAAAAAAAACAGCAAAACACTTCATGAACCGGTAACACATATATGCTAAACAAATACAGAAATTCATAGTATATTAATTCCAACCGGTATAAGCTCATGCACATGGACAAGTAAATCTGCAAGTTGCATCTAAGCCACCTATGATACACACATGATATTCCAGCGATTTAAAAACACGTAGCATACTAACCATGAATAACATGTACACTCATATATAAATAACCGAAGCAAAACAAAAACAGTGCAAGTGTACTCAATTGTGCCGGTTTTGATTATATACATATAACATGCCATAAACCTATAACCGTTAATATAATTACACCAATCAAGCACTTATATGAATCAAACAAAATCTGCAACACCTACCCTTTTGCAATCGGTTGAGCACATGGCTGTACAACAAGATTTAAATGAATAATTAACATAGCAACTTTAGGAATCAATAATATAAAGCTAGATCTATTACTAAAGTACTTACTAGTTGCAATTGATTAATGGAAAGCAAATTAATCAGCCTTCCTTTCCAGCCACTACCGTGGGAGTACAAGACCAAAGACAACAAATTATACATTTTAAAAGTCAAAAGAAAATTAGACATACCTAACTTACCTTGTCCTTTAGTTCCCACGATTTATTCCACATTGCCTTGTCTCTTAACATGGCCGAAAGCTACAATGATTGGAGGGCTTTTGGAGCCTAAAAATCAAGAGCAAATCAATAAACAAAAACCTTACCTAATATAACACATCATTATGTTTTCAATTAACAAATGAAATCTTCCTAAAACTAATATAGCCATAAGGTAGCAAGCCCTCATTTCCTTGCTTGCAGCCGGTTGGTAAGCCTCTTCTCCTATCATTTTCATCTTCTTCCTTTGAAGCTCTTAAGTCCATTAATGAAGGTTTAACTTCTATCTTCATGTCTATGTTAATTTCCTAGATTTTTTCAACAAGTCTTGAAGCAAAAATCTTCCTAGTATCCATAAAATATTTTGGCACCAATTATTGTCCATGGAAGTCGTCTTGAATCAACATTAATTTAAGGAACATCCAAGATCACCTTAAGGTTTTTCATGCTTAAAAATCCTTAAGACACATTTTATGTGTATCCAAAATTCTACATCTTCTAAAGCTATTTTCTTCATCAATTTCATGAAGGAAAATAGATGCTCCATCACTCCTAGAAGTGCCAAAAATATAAGGCAAAATACCTAAGGTAAATCCTTGAAAAACTTAAGACCTTTGTTAAGATCTAAATCCTAAACCCCTTCCTCTCTTGTATAAAAACCGAAGTGGAACATCAATTTCAAATGGAGGAAGCTTGGGAATTCAAGAGGAGTTCAAGTACTTAATCATCATTTATTAAGAGTAAGTTTACTAAGCAAATCTTTATTGTTTTAAGCTTGTTTAAGCTCTTAAAAATTATACAAAATTATGTACACCTTCTTAGGTAATTAAAACCAAAACTATATGGTAGTACATATGTAACACCCCATCCAACAACAACCACGTAACAACATTCTGCAGCGGAAAATTTACTACTACACATTACTTAACTCGTTGGTGTTACACGCCGTTAACCACCCACGTGGCTAACAAGGCTATTACATAAACATTGTACCGGTCTGATGGACTAGATTCCCGAGCGACTACACATTACTGACCCTTCCATTAACAATAGAAACAACATACACCTTCCAACTGTACCGAGTATTCACAAACTAATGCCGATAACAATCTCGGTCTTACTACACCTACAGTACATATACAATTTAAATGATTACCCATGTACAACGACTACCCCGTCCTACTCTCGAACGGCTTCCAGCTCTCTGTACCTGAAATAGGAAAAGAAGAGAAAGGGTGGCCCCCAAGGGGCTCAGCACCTTTGCTGGTATGGTAATCCCGCAGCCCGCATGCTACCGGGCCACGCACAACTATTTGTCGTCTTAGCATACGGTTGATTTTATTTGAATCATGCATGTAAACTTAAACACACAACACATGACATTCCGCCTCAATGGGCTCGACGAACAGATAGCATACCCATACTTGATAGGTCACTCATGGTACTCATTACCCCTAGAGTGTTTTTCCTCTAATAAAGCTACTTCCTTAATAGACGACAACTACCCATTAATCGGGTTATCCTTAAACGCCTCTTATCACAAACTGGGATTCATATCCATGATCCACATACTCCACATTTTACAACGTATAACATTGATCACATAACAGCACATAACAACTCCTTTCACGTTTCAACGTGCACATAATAACATCGCAATAGATATTGCATCATAACAACAATACGTAACATAACAGGTACGGTTCCCCTTTATGAACCGGCCCAAACATAGTCAGTTCACTTGTAGCCTAGAGAATGTTGCCAGTCTCGTGATAAGCTCATTACATAACTCGTTACCGTCTCGTTAAATGAACGGATAACTTAACACAAGGTGTCTCGGATATAGTGATCCAAGCACACCGAACAAACATAACATAGTATGCCCCTGTGGCCCGACGTGAGTCAGTAAAATAGCCTTGGTTAAGCTAAAGAGGGTTGGAAACCAAATTGGAAAACAACCATAACATACAGAGAGGATCGAACCTGATATGACAACGACCCCCATACTCACACGCGTGGCCGGAACAGACCGGACTCCTCACTTCCCCCGTTAGCACTTGTTAGAAGTTCAACATTGAACTTAATTAAACAATCACAACATTGGGTTAAGTCTTGTTAGACACACACACAAGGGAAGGGAGAGTCATACTTTCACACGCAAACATCACCCACAAACATCACCTAACTAACTCACGCATAGCCGTGGTTAGAACGTTCCTTAGGTCGGAAACGTTATCACCGGATACCGTTCTCTTACGTTTACCTAATAGTGGTTAACTAGCCCTTCAAGCGCATTCGAGGTTACCGGTATCGGCACGTAAACATACAACAACAATAACGACTGTAAACTCGTTTCATGATTTATCTTATAACGTGGCAAACACACAGAAAAACACATTGGCATACAAGCCGGTGTAATCCGGTAGGACACAGGTTGCAAGAAAACCATACCTGTCACCGGAGTCCACTTTATCATGTCCACTTATGTTCCTCGAGCAATTCTCGAACAACTGATAACATTACATGTATTTTTTATTAACATCGGGGTAACATGATTGTTTAAAGTCTAATGCTTATAACTTTTCCCCGTTAGCTTAGTTACATAACTTCACTTTTTAACTTGTTTTACTTTTATATTTTAATACAACTTTTCCCCCACTAAATTGTCATTATAACTCACTTAACATGTCTTTAACAACCTTATAACATCATTACTAATCAATCCCCATCATTACATATCATTTTATAACCTTAAACAATGTTTTTGGTCCGACCGACCTTACCGACCGACCTTGCACAAGGTCGGTCCATTCCAGAACACATTACCGTCAAAATTTCTACTCCGACCGACCTTGTAAGTTCGGTCGCATGTTCGGTCCATTCCCGAGAGTTTCTTCCCTTTGAAAATTCAGGCCCGACCGAACTTGCCAAGTCCGGTCCCATGTTCGGTCGATTCCAGAAACTTAATCCGTACACAAAATACAAGCCCGACCGACCTTGCAAGTCCGGTCCCCAAGGTCGGTCCATTCCAGAAACCAATTCTCGCAGGGTAAACTGGGCTCGACCGACCTTGGCAAGTTCGGTCGCAAGGTCGGTCTGCCCCAGACCTTTATTTTCCATTGCCCATTTGACTCCAAACTTCACCTCATATATCCTAATATGTCCTAACCTCATTTGGGCACTTCAAACCCATCTTTAGCCATGTACTAAACTCTTTAAATCACACACCAAAACCATCTTATCATTCACAAATTTCTTACAAAATTCTTAGCACTTGGAATGTTTCCTCCTTAAGATTTCTAAGTGGTATTTCACCAATAATGACCACTATACCAAGGTGTTTCCTCTACACCTTAACATCATCTCTCAAACTTCTTTTCTTACTAACTAAATCTCCTTTTTCACATCTTACCTAAACATCACTTCTTCCTTGTACATCAACATTCCTAAACCTTAAACAAACTTCTCCAAGACTTAAATACATTCTCAGAAACACACATTGAATTCCTAGAACTTCCAAGATAACACCTAAATCCTTGCATCACTCTAAATCACCTTAATACATGTTTTCTTCCCAAGTAAAACATTTGTTCACCTTTAACACTTCCTAGTTCACCAAAACTTACTTAAAACACTTAGAACTTCTTACACATTTTCCAAATTTGGCCATAGCTTCTCTTGTATATACTCACATCCAAACACTTAGGTTTTTACCTTATTTCATTCAAGAACACCTAAAATCCATCAAACACATTTTTATACACAAACTTCACACATTTAGCACTACATCACAATATAGTGCATAAGCTTAAATTGCTTGGCACTTAGGCCCTTAAATAACATGGCTCTTAGGCCCTTAAATTGCATAAACCTTAAACACTGAATCTCCACATAGTATATTGCCTTTAACCTGCAAATACACTCAACATCACATATGCCCCTTAATAGTTTCCTTGAGAGCATTTTCTAGGTCATTCACCTTTGGCTCCTTAGGTATTTTATTAAGCAAATCAAGCTCATTTTCCTAAGGCATTTAAACTACATTGAGATAGCTTGTTTACCTCTTTTTCCTCACAAACTTCTTTCTTGTTTCCTTGTAAAACCGGTAGGGTGTTTGGTTGTTTGTCAACTTCTAAACAATGTACAAATAATAGAATGAGTATTCAAGCATTGTGCTTCATCTCATTGTAAACCCTAGGCACATATATTGTCTTAACACATTAAGGTAATTGTTTTACCTTGGAATTGGAAGAGAACTTGAATAAGTATCAAGAGAGGACTCCTCCTAGCCCTTGCAAGGTTCAAATGGAGCTAAAACAAGCAAGGTAAAGACACCATTGTGAGGTGAATTTTCGGACAACACAAAACATGAAGGAAACATCATTTTTCTTTGAGTTTCCTTACCTTGAAGCAAAGGAGAACAATAATATGTGAAAAGGTGAGCTCAAGCTCCATCAATGGTGAATCTCCTTGGCACCGAAATGAGGCTTTTGAAGATTTGAAAAGATAGAAGTGTAGAGCTTGCTCCAACTAGAAGAATGGTGGTC
This sequence comes from Limonium bicolor, assembly GCA_023374045.1. Taxonomy (NCBI): domain Eukaryota; kingdom Viridiplantae; phylum Streptophyta; class Magnoliopsida; order Caryophyllales; family Plumbaginaceae; genus Limonium; species Limonium bicolor. The sequence continues at coordinate 7,050,493 of CM041780.1, forward strand.
TTGAAATTGAATTTGGACCATGGAGCTAGAAGTTACAAGTGAAAGAAGATTGAGAATTGTATATGGCTGTAGCAACCGTAGATAGAAGAGAGCATGAAGGGAGGAAGGAGACGTGTGAAATGAAAGGAAATGAAAGAATGAAGATGAGTTCTACTTTTGGAAGATTTATGTTAAAGTAAATAGTTCTTTTGCTTTATTACTTTCCTTAGTTATTTGATTGGCCAAGTGTGGTGAGTCACACATGGAGAGAAACCGGCCCCTTAATGTTTTAGGCCTAGTCATGGTCTTTGTTGACCAATTTAATTACTTATAACAACATATGTTACAACTAGCTTATTTTAGTTACTATTCACTAAAACAAGGCACATAGATGTGAAATTTTGATTTCTCATTGATATAGACTTCCAAATGTGATACTATATATACACATGTTAATTAAAGAGTAATGATGGACATTTAGCCATTCAAAACTCATTTACAAGACAATTTTTCAAAAACGTGCTTTAAGACTCCTTAAAGCACTTTTTGTTTTAACTTGTTTTCAAGCTTGGTTTTCTTTGGTAATTGATTTAATATGTTCATTAACATATTTATAAGGTATAGGTATGACCATTAGGTCTTATACAAATTTATCCCAAGCTTAGAGCACATTTTTGCTCTTATTGACTTTAAGGTATTTTCTTATGTTTTATTTGGTTTAACTGTCTACTAAGGTTTACTAAGGACTTAATTAGCCTTATTAATCATAATTGAATATTATTAAGTCTTGGTAGGCTCTTTGGTCCTAACCAAGTTCACTCCAAGCTTAGAACATGTTTTTGCTCAAGCTGTGTCTTAGTGCTTATTGCATTTTACTATGGTTTAAATTGTTCACTGATGTTTCCAAGGCACTTTTAGCCTTTACAAACCATAGTTTAATATTTAAACTACATATCAAGGTTTGGGGTATTTCAATCTACCCCCCTTAAAAGAACTTCGTCCTCGAAGTTTACACTTCTCACATCTTGGATTAAATACGGGGATTACTTATAGAAATAAAACTTCCATAACCAAACACACTTTACACCACAACCTCGACTTAATGGTCCGGGTAACACATTCACATCCATACATAACATAACAGATTCACATGATAACCTCGGACTCAATGGTCCGGGTATCTTAACAACATTTACACATACATAACAACCCTTGGACTCTCTGGTCTTGGGTAACATAACAACATTTAGACACATAGGTCTTGATAACATAACAGCCTTTAGACACATAGGTCTATGTAACACAACACATTTAGACTCATAGGTCTTGATAACATACACTTTTGGAACTCAAGGTCAAAATCATATTTATACACATACCACACAACATGTCATAGCATGTATAGCAATCAAAATATCTTTGATATACACTATGATCCCGCAGAACCCGGTCGCGATGGACACCTTCCGTCCCCGTGCCTTTGGGAGATCAAAACAATCACTTAAATTTAAATTTCCTTGCGAGGTTAACTAAGAGAACTTTAATTTTGTAAAGTATCTATCGACGTTTATAAATACCAATTCAAAATCCTTTTGAAAACACATACAACTCCAAATCCAACTTATGTTTTTGCTTCTTTTCTTAGCGTGGTTATTTGTGACCACTTATAGGGGGCTTCAAGAATCATCCAACCCTGATGTGATCAGCATCAGTGTTGAACTATCCTTCCACTCCAATTTGTGTTCGGCTTCCCTTGATCGCATGCAAATCAAGTTCCACTCCCCACTCCATTTTCAAGCATCAAACAAAACACTCATTTCCAATTTTCTATCTTTTTAATCGTTCTAGTCATGATCATAACATCTCCAAGGGATAGAACTTCGTCTATCAGTTATTTCCATTCACTTTAATGTTGTTACCTAGGGAATCTCATTCTCACTAGGTTCTATGTCAGTTTCGTATTCTTTCATGAATCACTAATAGTATATATATACATATTATTTTATCAAAATACAACACACCATTTCACATTTATACACTGTCGGGGTTTTTTGTTCCCCGGGAGTTTCTCTACTCCCCACTTGTACTATCACACACAACTGTTAATAAATCAACACACTTATCACAATGGTATTCGCATCATCTGTGCGCAATTACCACAATTAAACCATGAATGGATGTGTATGTTTACGTAACACACACACCAATCATCAAAACAAATTATTTTGCTATGCACAACATAAGTCACGTACACTTGTACGGTAATACACACTAAGTGGTTTTGCGCTCTACCCCCCTTAAAAGGGATTACGCCCACGTAATCAATCACTAAACATTTGCTTAAAATGTTCTGCCGTCGTGAAGTGTTTTAACTTCCACGCGGTCTATTACACAATGGATTCTGATTAGAGGATCTTAACCATATTGGCGGTTTAGTTCCTAAACCAAGAATTCTCATTGGAGTTTGTTTAAACTCTTAGTTGGTTTCGATTCTGGCCTGTTAGGCTTCTAGGCGTTAATAATTAGCCATTCACTCATGTTCACCATGTACATTCAACACTTGAATCACTGGCTCACTAGTTTCTGCTGCGAAACTCTAGTAACTGTAGAGCTTAATTGCCCCTTTTTGTTATTCTTACTGTATTGTACATCCCCAATTGTCACCTTCATCTTGGTAACAATGGTTTCTCAACCGACGCGTGGTATCTTTTACCGTTAGCGAATTTGGTGAGTTATAAACTTTCTATCCACTTCCATAACAATTTACTGTGTAAATAGTTATGTATTTCACAATGATTGACTTGTTCCCTTCCGACTTACTGTCGGTTGAGATTGAGCTACTACCTAGTGTGTAGTGCTCTCTCAGCTATTTACAACATTTGGGGTATATTCCATACCGATATTTGGCAGTTAGTGCTACTGTAGTCACTTACTGTTAATCATGTCTCCACATTTGGTTTTGTACAAGCACTCTTTTATTGGTGCGGCCTTGCATTTCCTATGCATCGGCCATTATAACATTATTCCTCTGCAATTAACATGTTTCCAATTCCTAGCTGTCCCACTCGATCATTACTGCGCAAGTGCAATACCAAAACACTCAGTCATACAGAGTGCAGAGGCGTAAACTCTTGACAGTAAATCCCTTATGCGATTCGCCATGGAATTCACACTGAGTTCCTCATCACATAGTACCTACCACTGGCTTTGCCCAGTCCGTTTAACATCGCTTACCTTGCATCTCCACTGAGTTTAACTCACAACTGGTCTTATCTGCCACATTATTATTCAACAACTTATACAACGGTCGCTTACTGCGCACCGTGCTTATTATATAACACTAACTTACATGGTATTTACTGTCACATTAACTTCCACATATACTTACATCATTCGTATTATGGTTCATCACTCATTTGGATGACTACTGAATGCTCCTTGAGCATCGATCATTCGAGTCACAAGCCGGCATTATTCAGCTCGGTGTTTCACTTTACACACATACTACTAAGCTAACTGCTCTCTTTCAATAATAACATCGTCCATCCTTAACATATTTCTTGAACTTGATTCACATAACTACCGCTCCTGCGGTCTCACAATATCGAGAGGTATCCCCACTCTTAATGCAGTGGTTCGTTTACCACTCTATTCACTTATACAACATAAACTTCTACAATCAATCGAGTTTATATAACATATCTTGCTTATGGCTTATAAGCCTTATTTGCCTTGAGCTGGGCTCATTGTAGGCTGTCCACACACATGTACTTCTCTGTACAACATTATATGGTTTGGATATTATATTGAGCTCCATGACAAGGTCGTTGCATCACGTTTCCTTTTACGGGATGCCCCTTAGGATTGCTAGTCCGTCTCCTGACAACTTATGTCTAAACTGGTGTTGGTTTCAACCCTCGTGTTTCTATCACGTTATCTTGTTCAATTATCGTTGATGCAAACACCCTTCAAGGATCGCTCCTGGGTGTTGCTAAGTTATGCCTTTACATCTAGTTCACACTTATTGGTATATTCAGTTAGCCACGCCGTTTGCGTTCTTAACTGGCTTATTATCCTCTTCTGTGAAGATCAACATTTCCTGATAGTGTAGGTACTCATTCTGGGAGTTTCATCCCGTTCATTGCACATTAATGTGTCCACATCAAGCATCTGCCTTGCCATGCACAGGCTGGGTCACCGTTCCAGCTAACATGTTTATCCCTCGGAATTCTTAAGACATGTGTGATGTCTTTACATAACAGTTAGTGCACTTCGCACTCCTGACTCTTAAACATATCCTTGAAAGGGATTCACTACTTTTAGTCTCGTTAACTTGACTTGTTCCTTAACTTTAACCATCATGGTAATCCTTAGCTCTTGTTTGACTTTTACTGCTGACCGTAGTATGGAGTCGACTACTTCCCGTGTTCCGGACTCTACTTGTATACATATGTGGGGTACCCTACTGATACATTACTACTTACCCAACTAACCCATAAGTAGGTCTGTCAGGCCCACAAGCTCCTATCGGAGTGCGGTCGTCCCACATTTCAGTTGGTACACTCGTAGTGTCCGTCACACGCCTAGGTGAAGTATTCTGTTGTCAACTCCCTTATATTGTCCCATGACAATATGCGTCCCGTGCTTCCCGAACTTAATCGAAGGAAAGTTTATCCACTGTTGTATCCTTGTCAACTGTCCTTGGTTTTTACTGGTTTGGTTCTTAAAAGAAGGTAGAAAGAAGCGTTGGTTTGAAAGAAAATTTTGGTTTTGAAAAGAAAGAGTTTGAATAAATCTGGGTTTGAAAGAAAATTTTCATGGTCTCACAACATCTTCTTACCTTAACCAAGTCTAGCTTCTTGCTGACTGGTGTACTTACAATTACAGAGGTTAGGCTAACAGGCCCTTCCACTATTATGACGATCACATTTAACTTTATGGTACTTTACCAAGTACTTTGTAGTGGTTATAAATTTCCCGAACAGCCCTGTTATAGCAGCACTTGCTATGGCAAGTGCGCCACGCTAACTGGCTATCGCTTTAACACATACCGGTTGTGGTATTGTTTTTACCCGCACCGTCATCAGTGGCCTTGTTGGCCCTCACTAATCTTATTGTCTTGATAATAACTCCTCTAGGTGACTTCTCACTGTCTTCACATGATAATTATCAACTGGGGTGTCTCCCACTCGTGGAGGTCCCTTTTACTTAGTATTGTTTCCTCTTCATAGCCCGTTCCACGCATTTGTCGTGGTTACTGAGACTTGTCTCTTGTTGTAGTTCCTTAGTTGGTTGGTATACCGTTGGTGTATTATTTAACAACTGTGGTTCCGTAGACACTTGTCTCGGGGTTCATTATTCCACTTCTTGCCTGTTGCACGGTTGGTGCGTTGCAAGCTGGTTGTTCTCGACTGCTCAGCATGTCGACCCAAGTTGTCGGAAATTCTATTCTCTTATACACAAAATTCTTTATTCTTCGCTATTAAATGTGGTTAACAATGTTCAGATGGAAACCGTCTCCGGGATTCCCAGTTTTCGGGATCTACCGTATGACAGGTTCTCCGTACCTTAAGAGGTATTTAATAACAGCCAGATCGGGTATTCCCGAGTAAGAGTGGACTTCCATCTCTCTGGCGTTGTTGCCCAAGTTATAAAACAGGGATTGTGGAGGGTGGGATGGATATTGTAGGTTTCCAGTACACACTGGAAATTCCTATCTAGCGTATCTCTCACGCTATCGCTCTGATACCACTTTTTGTAACACCCCATCCAACAACAACCACGTAACAACATTCTACAGCGGAAAATTTACTACTACACATTACTTAACTCGTTGGTGTTACACGCCGTTAACCACCCACGTGGCTAACAAGGCTATTACATAAACATTGTACCGGTCTGATGGACTAGATTCCCGAGCGACTACACATTACTGACCCTTCCATTAACAATAGAAACAACATACACCTTCCAACTGTACCGAGTATTCACAAACTAATGCCGATAACAATCTCGGTCTTACTACACCTACAGTACATATACAATTTAAATGATTACCCATGTACAACGACTACCCCGTCCTACTCTCGAACGGCTTCCAGCTCTCTGTACCTGAAATAGGAAAAGAAGAAAGGGTGGCCCCCAAGGGGCTCAGCACCTTTGCTGGTATGGTAATCCCGCAGCCCGCATGCTACCGGGCCACGCACAACTATTTGTCGTCTTAGCATGCGGTTGATTTTATTTGAATCATGCATGTAAACTTAAACACACAACACATAACATTCCGCCTCAATGGGCTCGACGAACAGATAGCATACCCATACTTGATAGGTCACTCATGGTACTCATTACCCCTAGAGTGTTTTTCCTCTAATAGAGCTACTTCCTTAATAGACGACAACTACCCATTAATCGGGTTATCCTTAAACGCCTCTTATCACAAACTGGGATTCATATCCATGATCCACATACTCCACATTTTACAACGTATAACATTGATCACATAACAACACATAACACACTTTTCACGTTTCAACGTGCACATAATAACATCGCAATAGATATTGCATCATAACAACAATACGTAACATAACGGGTACGGTTCCCCTTTATGAACCGGCCCAAACATAGTCAGTTCACTTGTAGCCTAGAGAATGTTGCCAGTCTCGTGATAAGCTCATTACATAACTCGTTACCGTCTCGTTAAATGAACGGATAACTTAACACAAGGTGTCTCGGATATAGTGATCCAAGCACACCGAACAAACATAACATAGTATGCCCCTGTGGCCCGACGTGAGTCAGTAAAATAGCCTTGGTTAAGCTAAAGGGAGGGTTGGAAACCAAATTGGAAAACAACCATAACATACAGAGAGGATCGAACCTGATATGACAACGACCCCCATACTCACACGCGTGGCCGGAACAGACCGGACTCCTCACTTCCCCCGTTAGCACTTGTTAGAAGTTCAACATTGAACTTAATTAAACAATCACAACATTGGGTTAAGTCTTGTTAGACACACACACAAGGGAAGGGAGAGTCATACTTTCACACGCAAACATCACCCACAAACATCACCTAACTAACTCACGCATAGCCGTGGTTAGAACGTTCCTTAGGTCGGAAACGTTATCACCGGATACCGTTCTCTTACGTTTACCTAATAGTGGTTAACTAGCCCTTCAAGCGCATTCGAGGTTACCGGTATCGGCACGTAAACATACAACAACAATAACGACTGTAAACTCGTTTCATGATTTATCTTATAACGTGGCAAACACACAGAAAAACACATTGGCATACAAGCCGGTGTAATCCGGTAGGACACAGGTTGCAAGAAAACCATACCTGTCACCGGAGTCCACTTTATCATGTCCACTTATGTTCCTCGAGCAATTCTCGAACAACTGATAACATTACATGTATTTTTTATTAACATCGGGGTAACATGATTGTTTAAAGTCTAATGCTTATAACTTTTCCCCGTTAGCTTAGTTACATAACTTCACTTTTTAACTTGTTTTACTTTTATATTTTAATACAACTTTTCCCCCACTAAATTGTCATTATAACTCACTTAACATGTCTTTAACAACCTTATAACATCATTACTAATCAATCCCCATCATTACATATCATTTTATAACCTTAAACAATGTTTTTGGTCCGACCGACCTTACCGACCGACCTTGCACAAGGTCGGTCCATTCCAGAACACATTACCGTCAAAATTTCTACTCCGACCGACCTTGTAAGTTCGGTCGCATGTTCGGTCCATTCCCGAGAGTTTCTTCCCTTTGAAAATTCAGGCCCGACCGAACTTGCCAAGTCCGGTCCCATGTTCGGTCGATTCCAGAAACTTAATCCGTACACAAAATACAAGCCCGACCGACCTTGCAAGTCCGGTCCCCAAGGTCGGTCCATTCCAGAAACCAATTCTCGCAGGGTAAACTGGGCTCGACCGACCTTGGCAAGTTCGGTCGCAAGGTCGGTCTGCCCCAGACCTTTATTTTCCATTGCCCATTTGACTCCAAACTTCACCTCATATATCCTAATATGTCCTAACCTCATTTGGGCACTTCAAACCCATCTTTAGCCATGTACTAAACTCTTTAAATCACACACCAAAACCATCTTATCATTCACAAATTTCTTACAAAATTCTTAGCACTTGGAATGTTTCCTCCTTAAGATTTCTAAGTGGTATTTCACCAATAATGACCACTATACCAAGGTGTTTCCTCTACACCTTAACATCATCTCTCAAACTTCTTTTCTTACTAACTAAATCTCCTTTTTCACATCTTACCTAAACATCACTTCTTCCTTGTACATCAACATTCCTAAACCTTAAACAAACTTCTCCAAGACTTAAATACATTCTCAGAAACACACATTGAATTCCTAGAACTTCCAAGATAACACCTAAATCCTTGCATCACTCTAAATCACCTTAATACATGTTTTCTTCCCAAGTAAAACATTTGTTCACCTTTAACACTTCCTAGTTCACCAAAACTTACTTAAAACACTTAGAACTTCTTACACATTTTCCAAATTTGGCCATAGCTTCTCTTGTATATACTCACATCCAAACACTTAGGTTTTTACCTTATTTCATTCAAGAACACCTAAAATCCATCAAACACATTTTTATACACAAACTTCACACATTTAGCACTACATCACAATATAGTGCATAAGCTTAAATTGCTTGGCACTTAGGCCCTTAAATAACATGGCTCTTAGGCCCTTAAATTGCATAAACCTTAAACACTGAATTCCACATAGTATATTGCCTTTAACCTGCAAATACACTCAACATCACATATGCCCCTTAATAGTTTCCTTGAGAGCATTTTCTAGGTCATTCACCTTTGGCTCCTTAGGTATTTTATTAAGCAAATCAAGCTCATTTTCCTAAGGCATTTAAACTACATTGAGATAGCTTGTTTACCTCTTTTTCCTCACAAACTTCTTTCTTGTTTCCTTGTAAAACCGGTAGGGTGTTTGGTTGTTTGTCAACTTCTAAACAATGTACAAATAATAGAATGAGTATTCAAGCATTGTGCTTCATCTCATTGTAAACCCTAGGCACATATATTGTCTTAACACATTAAGGTAATTGTTTTACCTTGGAATTGGAAGAGAACTTGAATAAGTATCAAGAGAGGACTCCTCCTAGCCCTTGCAAGGTTCAAATGGAGCTAAAACAAGCAAGGTAAAGACACCATTGTGAGGTGAATTTTCGGACAACACAAAACATGAAGGAAACATCATTTTTCTTTGAGTTTCCTTACCTTGAAGCAAAGGAGAACAATAATATGTGAAAAGGTGAGCTCAAGCTCCATCAATGGTGAATCTCCTTGGCACCGAAATGAGGCTTTTGAAGATTTGAAAAGATAGAAGTGTAGAGCTTGCTCCAACTAGAAGAATGGTGGTCTTGAAATTGAATTTGGACCATGGAGCTAGAAGTTACAAGTGAAAGAAGATTGAGAATTGTATATGGCTGTAGCAACCGTAGAAGAGCATGAAGGGAGGAAGGAGACGTGTGAAATGAAAGGAAATGAAAGAATGAAGATGAGTTCTACTTTTGGAAGATATTTATGTTAAAGTAAATAGTTCTTTTGCTTTATTACTTTCCTTAGTTATTTGATTGGCCAAGTGTGGTGAGTCACACATGGAGAAACCGGCCCCTTAATGTTTTAGGCCTAGTCATGGTCTTTGTTGACCAATTTAATTACTTATAACAACATATGTTACAACTAGCTTATTTTAGTTACTATTCACTAAAACAAGGCACATAGATGTGAAATTTTTGATTTCTCATTGATATAGACTTCCAAATGTGATACTATATAGTACACATGTTAATTAAAGAGTAATGATGGACATTTAGCCATTCAAAACTCATTTACAAGACAATTTTTCAAAAACGTGCTTTAAGACTCCTTAAAGCACTTTTTGTGTTTTAACTTGTTTTCAAGCTTGGTTTTCTTTGGTAATTGATTTAATATGTTCATTAACATATTTATAAGGTATAGGTATGACCATTAGGTCTTATACAAATTTATCCCAAGCTTAGAGCACATTTTTGCTCTTATTGACTTTAAGGTATTTTCTTATGTTTTATTTGGTTTAACTGTCTACTAAGGTTTACTAAGGACTTAATTAGCCTTATTAAATCATAATTGAATATTATTAAGTCTTGGTAGGCTCTTTGGGTCCTAACCAAGTTCACTCCAAGCTTAGAACATGTTTTTGCTCAAGCTGTGTCTTAGTGCTTATTGCATTTTACTATGGTTTAAATTGTTCACTGATGTTTCCAAGGCACTTTTAGCCTTTACAAACCATAGTTTAATATTTAAACTACATATCAAGGTTTGGGGTATTTCAATCTACCCCCCTTAAAAGAACTTCGTCCTCGAAGTTTACACTTCTCACACATCTTGGATTAAAATACGGGGATTACTTATAGAAATAAAACTTCCATAACCAAACACACTTTACACCACAACCTCGGACTTAATGGTCCGGGTAACACATTCACATCCATACATAACATAACAGATTCACATGATAACCTCGGACTCAATGGTCCGGGTATCTTAACAACATTTACACATACATAACAACCCTTGGACTCTCTGGTCTTGGGTAACATAACAACATTTAGACACATAGGTCTTGATAACATAACAGCCTTTAGACACATAGGTCTATGTAACACAACACATTTAGACTCATAGGTCTTGATAACATACACTTTTGGAACTCAAGGTCAAAATCATATTTATTACACATACCACACAACATGTCATAGCATGTATAGCAATCAAAAATATCTTTGATATACACTATGATCCCGCAGAACCCGGTCGCGATGGACACCTTCCGTCCCCGTGCCTTTGGGAGATCAAAACAATCACTTAAATTTAAAATTTCCTTGCGAGGTTAACTAAGAGAACTTTAATTTTGTAAAGTATCTATCGACGTTTATAAATACCAATTCAAAATCCTTTTGAAAACACATACAACTCCAAATCCAACTTATGGTTTTTGCTTCTTTTCTTAGCGTGGTTATTTGTGACCACTTATAGGGGGCTTCAAGAATCATCCAACCCTGATGTGATCAGCATCAGTGTTGAACTATCCTTCCACTCCAATTTGTGTTCGGCTTCCCTTGATCGCATGCAAATCAAGTTCCACTCCCCACTCCATTTTCAAGCATCAAACAAAACACTCATTTCCAATTTTCTATCTTTTTAATCGTTCTAGTCATGATCATAACATCTCCAAGGGATAGAACTTCGTCTATCAGTTATTTCCATTCACTTTAATGTTGTTACCTAGGGAATCTCATTCTCACTAGGTTCTATGTCAGTTTCGTATTCTTTCATGAATCACTATATAGTATATATACATATATATTTTATCAAAATACAACACACCATTTCACATTTATACACTGTCGGGGTTTTTGTTCCCCGGGAGTTTCTCTACTCCCCACACTTGTACTATCACACACAACTGTTAATAAATCAACACACTTATCACAATGGTATTCGCATCATCTGTGCGCAATTACCACAATTAAACCATGAATGGATGTGTATGTTTACGTAACACACACACCAATCATCAAAACAAATTATTTATGCTATGCACATAAGTCACGTACACTTGTACGGTAATACACACTAAGTGGTTTTGCGCTCTACCCCCCTTAAAAGGGATTACGCCCACGTAATCAATCACTAAACATTTGCTTAAAATGTTCTGCCGTCGTGAAGTGTTTTAACTTCCACGCGGTCTATTACACAATGGATTCTGATTAGAGGATCTTAACCATATTGGCGGTTTAGTTCCTAAACCAAGAATTCTCATTGGAGTTTGTTTAAACTCTTAGTTGGTTTCGATTCTGGCCTGTTAGGCTTCTAGGCGTTAATAATTAGCCATTCACTCATGTTCACCATGTACATTCAACACTTGAATCACTGGCTCACTAGTTTCTGCTGCGAAACTCTAGTAACTGTAGAGCTTAATTGCCCCTTTTGTTATTCTTACTGTATTGTACATCCCCAATTGTCACCTTCATCTTGGTAACAATGGTTTCTCAACCGACGCGTGGTATCTTTTACCGTTAGCGAATTTGGTGAGTTATAAACTTTCTATCCACTTCCATAACAATTTACTGTGTAAATAGTTATGTATTTCACAATGATTGACTTGTTCCCTTCCGACTTACTATCGGTTGAGATTGAGCTACTACCTAGTGTGTAGTGCTCTCTCAGCTATTTACAACATTTGGGGTATATTCCACACCGATATTTGGCAGTTAGTGCTACTGTAGTCACTTACTGTTAATCATGTCTCCACATTTGGTTTTGTACAAGCACTCTTTTATTGGTGCGGCCTTGCATTTTGTATGCATCGGCCATTATAACATTATTCCTCTGCAATTAACATGTTTCCAATTCCTAGCTGTCCCACTCGATCATTACTACGCAAGTGCAATACCAAAACACTCAGTCATACAGAGTGCAGAGGCGTAAACTCTTGACAGTAAATCCCTTATGCGATTCGCCATGGAATTCACACTGAGTTCCTCATCACATAGTACCTACTACTGGCTTATTGCCCAGTCCGTTTAACATCGCTTACCTTGCATCTCCACTGAGTTTAACTCACAACTGGTCTTATCTGCCACATTATTATTCAACAACACTTATACAACGGTCGCTTACTGTGCACCGTGCTTATTATATAACACTAACTTACATGGTATTTACTGTCACATTAACTTCCATACATATACTTACATCATTCGTATTATGGTTCATCACTCATTTGGATGACTACTGAATGCTCCTTGAGCATCGATCATTCGAGTCACAAGCCGGCATTATTCAGCTCGGTGTTTCACTTTATACACACATACTACTAAGCTAACTGCTCTCTTTCAATAATAACATCATCCATCCTTAACATATTTCTTGAACTTGATTCACATAACTACCGCTCCTGCGGTCTCACAATATCGAGAGGTATCCCCACTCTTAATGCAGTGGTTCGTTTACCACTCTATTCACTTATACAACATAAACTTCTACAATCAATCGAGTTTTATAACATATCTTGCTTATGGCTTATAAGCCTTATTTGCCTTGAGCTGGGCTCATTGTAGGCTGTCCACACACATGTACTTCTCTGTACAACATTATATGGTTTGGATATTATATTGAGCTCCATGACAAGGTCGTTGCATCACGTTTCCTTTTACGGGATGCCCCTTAGGATTGCTAGTCCGTCTCCTGAAAACTTATGTCTAAACTAGGTGTTGTTTCAACTCTCGTGTTTCTATCACGTTATCTTGTTCAATTATCGTTGATGCAAACACCCTTCAAGGATCGCTCCTGGGTGTTGCTAAGTTATGCCTTTACATCTAGTTCACACTTATTGGTATATTAGTTAGCCACGCCGTTTGCGTTCTTAACTGGCTTATTATCCTCTTCTGTGAAGATCAACATTTCCTGATAGTGTAGGTACTCATTCTGGGAGTTTCATCCCGTTCATTGCACATTAATGTGTCCACATCAGGCATCTGCCTTGCCATGCACAGGCTGGGTCACCGTTCCAGCTAACATGTTTATCCCTCGGAATCTTAAGACGTGTGTGATGTCTTTACATAACAGTTAGTGCACTTCGCACCTCCTGACTCTTAAACATATCCTTGAAAGGGATTCACTACTTCCTTTAGTCTCGTTAACTTACTTGTTCCTTAACTTTAACCATTCATGGTAATCCTTAGCTCTTGTTTGACTTTTACTGCTGACCGTAGTATGGAGTCGACTACTTCCCGTGTTCGGACTCTACTTGTATACATATGTGGGGTACCCTACTGATACATTACTACTTACCTAACTAACCCATAAGTAGGTCTGTCAGGCCCACAGCTCCTATCGGAGTGCGGTCGTCCCACATTTCAGTTGGTACACTCGTAGTGTCCGTCACACGCCTAGGTGAAGTATTCTGTTGTCAACTCCCTTATATTGTCCCATGACAATATGCGTCCCGTGCTTCCCGAACTTAATCGAAGGAAAGTTTATCCACTGTTGTATCCTTGTCAACTGTCCTTGGTTTTACTGGTTTGGTTCTTAAAAGAAGGTAGAAAGAAGTAGCGTTGGTTTGAAAGAAAATTTTGGTTTTGAAAAGAAAGAGTTTGAATAAATCTGGGTTTGAAAGAAAATTTTCATGGTCTCACAACATCTTCTTACCTTAACCAAGTCTAGCTTCTTGCTGACTGTGGTGTACTTACAATTACAGAGGTTAGGCTAACAGGCCCTTCCACTGTTATGACGATCACATTTAACTTTATGGTACTTTACCAAGTACTTTGTAGTGGTTATAAATTTCCCGAACAGCCCTGTTATAGCAGCACTTGCTATGGCAAGTGCGCCACGCTAACTGGCTATCGCTTTAACACATACCGGTTGTGGTATTGTTTTTACCCGCACCGTCATCAGTGGCCTTGTTGGCCCTCACTAATCTTACTCTCTTGATAAAACTCCTCTAGGTGACTTCTCACTGTCTTCACATGATAATCATCAACTGGGTGTCTCCCACTCTTGGAGTTCCCTTTTACTTAGTATTGTTTCCTCTTCGTAGCCCGTTCCACGCATTTGTCATGGTTACTGAGACTTGTCTCTTGTTTGGGTACTACGTTGTAGTTCCTTAGTTGGTTGGTATACCATTGGTGTATTATTTAACAACTGTGGTTCCGTAGACACTTGTCTCGGGGTTCATTATTCCACTTCTTGCCTGTTGCACGGTTGGTGCGTTGCAAGCTGGTTGTTCTCGACTGCTCAGCATGTCGACCCAAGTTGCCGGAAATTCTATTCTCTTATAAACAAAATTCTTCATTCTTCGCTATTAAATGTGGTTAACAATGTTCAGATGGAAACCGTCTCCGGGATTCCCAGTTTTCGGGATCTACCGTATGACAGGTTCTCCGTACCTTTAGAGGTATTTAATAACAGCCAGATCGGGTATTCCCGAGTAAGAGTGGACTTCCATCTCTCTGGCGTTGTTGCCCAAGTTATAAAACAGGGATTGTGGAGGGTGGGATGGATATTGTAGGTTTCTAGTACACACTGGAAATTCCTATCTAGCGTATCTCTCACGCTATCACTCAACCCTTAACCCAAAGTACTTAAATCCTAACTCGGTAATTCAGTCATCAGAGCGATACTTCGCTCTGATACCACTTTTTGTAACACCCCATCCAACAACAACACGTAACAACATTCTGCAGCGGAAAATTACTACTACACATTACTTAACTCGTTGGTGTTACACGCCGTTAACCACCCACGTGGCTAACAAGGCTATTACATAAACATTGTACCGGTCTGATGGACTAGATTCCCGAGCGACTACACATTACTGACCCTTCCATTAACAATAGAAACAACATACACCTTTCCAACTGTACCGAGTATTCACAAACTAATGCCGATAACAATCTCGGTCTTACTACACCTACAGTATACATATACAATTAAATGATTACCCATGTACAACGACTACCCCGTCCTACTCTCGAACGGCTTCCAGCTCTCTGTACCTGAAATAGGAAAAGAAGAGAAAGGGTGGCCCCCAAGGGGCTCAGCACCTTTGCTGGTATGGTAATCCCGCAGCCCACATGCTACCGGGCCACGCACAACTATTTGTCGTCTTAGCATGCGGTTGATTTATTTGAATCATGCATGTAAACTTAAACACACAACACATAACATTCCGCCTCAATGGGCTCGACGAACATATAGCATACCCATACTTGATATGTCACTCATGGTACTCATTACCCCTAGAGTGTTTTTCCTCTAATAGAGCTACTTCCTTAATAGACGACAACTACCCATTAATCGGGTTATCCTTAAACGCCTCTTATCACAAACTGGGATTCATATCCATGATCCACATACTCCACATTTTACAATATAACATTGATCACATAACAACACATAACAACACTTTCACGTTTCAACGTGCACATAATAACATCGCAATAGATATTGCATCATAACAACAATACGTAACATAACGGTACGGTTCCCCTTTGAACCGGCCCAAACATAGTCAGTTCACTTGTAGCCTAGAGAATGTTGCCAGTCTCGTGATAAGCTCATTACATAACTCGTTACCATCTCGTTAAATGAACGGATAACTTTACACAAGGTGTCTCGGATATAGTGATCCAAGCACACCGAACAAACATAACATAGTATGCCCTGTGGCCCGACGTGAGTCAGTAAAATAGCCTTGGTTAAGCTAAAGGGAGGTTGGAAACCAAATTGGAAAACAACCATAACATACAGAGAGGATCGAACCTGATATGACAACGACCCCCATACTCACACGCGTGGCCGGAACAGACCGGACTCCTCACTTCCCCCGTTAGCACTTGTTAGAAGTTCAACATTGAACTTAATTAAACAATCACAACATTGGGTTAAGTCTTGTTAGACACACACACAAGGGAAGGGAGAGTCATACTTTCACACGCAAACATCACCCACAAACATCACCTAACTAACTCACGCATAGCCGTGGTTAGAACGTTCCTTAGGTCGGAAACGTTATCACCGAATACCGTTCTCTTTCGTTTACCTAATAGTGGTTAACTAGCCCTTCAAGCGCATTCGAGGTTACCGGTATCGGCACGTAAACATACAACAACAATAACGACTGTAAACTTGTTTCATGATTTATCTTATAACGTGGCAAACACACAGAAAAACACATTGGCATACAAGCCGGTGTAATCCGGTAGGACACAGGTTGCAAGAAAACCATACCTGTCACCGGAGTCCACTTTATCATGTCCACTTATGTTCTCGAGCAATTCTCGAACAACTGATAACATTACATGTATTTTTTATTAACATCGGGGTAACATGATTGTTTAAAGTCTAATGCTTATAACTTTTCCCCGTTAGCTTAGTTACATAACTTCACTTTTTAACTTGTTTTACTTTTATATTTTAATACAACTTTTCCCCCACTAAATTGTCATTATAACTCACTTAACATGTCTTAACAACCTTATAACATCATTACTAATCAATCCCCATCATTACATATCATTTTATAACCTTAAACAATGTTTTTGGTCCGACCGACCTTACCGACCGACCTTGCACAAGGTCGGTCCATTCCATAACACATTACCGTCAAAATTTCTACTCCGACCGACCTTGTAAGTTCGGTCACATGTTCGGTCCATTCCCGAGAGTTTCTTCCCTTTGAAAATTCAGGCCCGACCGAACTTGCCAAGTCCGGTCCCATGTTCGGTCGATTCCAGAAACTTAATCCGTACACAAAATACAAGCCCGACCGACCTTGCAAGTCCGGTCCCCAAGGTCGGTCCATTCCAGAAACCAATTCTCGCAGGGTAAACTGGGCTCGACCGACCTCGGCAAGTTCGGTCGCAAGGTCGGTCTGCCCCAGACTTTATTTTCCATTGCCCATTTGACTCCAAACTTCACCTCATATATCCTAATATGTCCTAACCTCATTTGGGCACTTCAAACCATCTTTAGCCATGTACTAAACTCTTTAAATCACACACCAAAACCATCTTATCATTCACAAATTTCTTACAAAATTCTTAGCACTTGGAATGTTTCCTCCTTAAGATTTCTAAGTGGTATTTCACCAATAATGACCACTATACCAAGGTGTTTCCTCTACACCTTAACATCATCTCTCAAACTTCTTTTCTTACTAACTAAATCTCCTTTTTCACATCTTACCTAAACATCACTTCTTCTTGTACATCAACATTCCTAAACCTTAAACAAACTTCTCCAAGACTTAAATACATTCTCAGAAACACACATTGAATTCCTAGAACTTCCAAGATAACACCTAAATCCTTGCATCACTCTAAATCACCTTAATACATGTTTTCTTCCCAAGTAAAACATTTGTTCACCTTTAACACTTCCTAGTTCACCAAAACTTACTTAAAACACTTAGAACTTCTTACACATTTTCCAAATTTGCCATAGCTTCTCTTGTATACTCACATCCAAACACTTAGGTTTTTACCTTATTTCATTCAAGAACACCTAAATCCATCAAACACATTTTTATACACAAACTTCACACATTTAGCACTACATCACAATATAGTGCATAAGCTTAAATTGCTTGGCACTTAGGCCCTTAAATAACATGGCTCTTAGGCCCTTAAATTGCATAAAACTTAAACACTGAATCTCCACATAGTATATTGCCTTTAACCTGCAAATACACTCAACATCACATATGCCCCTTAATAGTTTCCTTGAGAGCATTTCTAGGTCATTCACCTTTGGCTCCTTAGGTATTTTATTAAGCAAATCAAGCTCATTTTCCTAAGGCATTTAAACTACATTGAGATAGCTTGTTTACCTCTTTTTCCTCTCAAACTTCTTTCTTGTTTCCTTGTAAAACCTGTAGGGTGTTTGGTTGTTGTCAACTTCTAAACAATGTACAAATATAGAATGAGTATTCAAGCATTGTGCTTCATCTCATTGTAAACCCTAGGCACATATATTGTCTTAACACATTAAGGTAATTGTTTTACCTTGGAATTGGAAGAGAACTTGAATAAGTATCAAGAGAGGACTCCTCCTAGCCCTTGCAAGGTTCAAATGGAGCTGAAACAAGCAAGGTAAAGACACCATTGTGAGGTGAATTTTCGGACAACACAAAACATGAAGGAAACATCATTTTCTTTGAGTTTCCTTACCTTGAAGCAAAGGAGAACAATAATATGTGAAAAGGTGAGCTCAAGCTCCATCAATGGTGAATCTCCTTGGCACCGAAATGAGGCTTTTGAAGATTTGAAAAGATAGAAGTGTAGAGCTTGCTCCAACTAGAAGAATGGTGGTCTTGAAATTGAATTGGACCATGGAGCTAGAAGTTACAAGTGAAAGAAGATTGAGAATTGTATATGGCTGTAGCAACCGTAGAAGAGAGCATGAAGGGAGGAAGGAGACATGTGAAATGAAAGGAAATGAAAGAATGAAGATGAGTTCTACTTTTGGAAGATATTATGTTAAAGTAAATAGTTCTTTTGCTTTATTACTTTCCTTAGTTATTTGATTGGCCAAGTGTGGTGAGTCACACATGGAGAGAAACCGGCCCCTTAATGTTTTAGGCCTAGTCATGGTCTTTGTTGACCAATTTAATTACTTATAACAACATATGTTACAACTAGCTTATTTTAGTTACTATTCACTAAAAACAAGGCACATAGATGTGAAATTTTTGATTTCTCATTGATATAGACTTCCAAATGTGATACTATATAGTACACATGTTAATTAAAGAGTAATGATGGACATTTAGCCATTCAAAACTCATTTACAAGACAATTTTTCAAAAACGTGCTTTAAGACTCCTTAAAGCACTTTTTGTGTTTTAACTTGTTCTCAAGCTTGGTTTCTTTGGTAATTGATTTAATATGTTCATTAACATATTATAAGGTATAGGTATGACCATTAGGTCTTATACAAATTTATCCCAAGCTTGAGCACATTTTTGCTCTTATTGACTTTAAGGTATTTTCTTATGTTTTATTTGGTTTAACTGTCTACTAGGTTTACTAAGGACTTAATTAGCCTTATTAAATCATAATTGAATATTTAAGTCTTGGTAGGCTCTTTGGGTCCTAACCAAGTTCACTCCAAGCTTAGAACATGTTTTGCTCAAGCTGTGTCTTAGTGCTTATTGCATTTTACTATGGTTTAAATTGTTCACTGATGTTTTCAAGGCACTTTTAGCCTTTACAAACCATAGTTTAATATTTAAACTGATATCAAGGTTTGGGGTATTTCAACATACCAAGATATAATTTATAATATATATGGTAAGTTTAATACCTTTATTAAGACACATTTTAGTGTTACAAAAGATACCTAAGATAAATAATATTCATGCCGAATTGTCTAGGGAAGATATGCTCCTTTTTGAGCAAAAAATCAATCTAGACATTACAATAATTTTACATGAGTTATATGACTCATATATATTTATGTATAATTATATAAGTTATAAATCAAGTTTTAGAAACTATATGGTAATATATTATTATTATTATTGCCGAATTCAAATGGTGAAGAATAGTTATTAATGAGCTATAATGTAATAAATACACACTATGAATTTTGAGTAAGTTAAAAATAATTACTAGTGTTTTTAAATGACTAGTTTAATATGTATATGGTGAAAATATAATTTTTTGAAAGTTTGGAGAATATAAGGTAATTACCGAGAATAAAATGTGTCATTGGCATAATTATAATATAATATGGTAGTAAGTGTAAGAATTATATTATGAATTTTGGTTGAATTAAATAAGTGTTTAGTAGTTAAAATAACAATTTATAAAGTTTTGGGGCTATTTTGTAATTTTTGGAAAGATTGGTGTTAAAACGAGAATCATATGAGTTTATGGGTATATTAATGTATTAGGTATGAAATTAGACTTTGGTCAAAGTATTGACCGAACACCTTGGGTTAGAATGATTTATGACATAAAATAATAAGTTTATAAAGTTTTGTGGTGATTATGTAATTTAATGAAGTTTAAATGAAAACCGGATTTTATATGGGGTGAAATCATTTTTTGTAGAAATATAAGTGTCCACTTGGTTATTAGGAAATTAAATATTAAAACTATAGATAATAAGTGGATATGAAAACTTAATAAAGTTTTTGGGGTTAAAACGTAATTATAAGAAATATATCGCAAAGCCAAAAATTAATGTGGCTAATTGGTGATTTATAAAGTTAAGGTGTTCAAATATTAATTACCAAATTTATAGTGGTGGCTTGAGAGAAATAATTAATTAAGAAGATAAAACTAAATAATATAATGTATTGTGGAGTATAATGTAAAGTTCATGAAATAATTGAGGTTATAATATATAACCGAAAAGTTTGATGTATTTATGGGATTAAAAATATTGGTAGGTCCTATATGGGTATTAGGAAACTTAGAAAAGAAAATTATGATTAAGGATTTCTGAAATTAGAACTATACTCCCTCCGTCCACTCACTTTGTCCACTTTACTATTTGAGCTTGTCGTTTGACTTCAATATTTAACATGTAAGATAATATATTTTTATAATTTTTTTTCTATAATGGAATCCTTATGTGAAAAACTATATATTGTAAAAAAAAAAAAAAAATTATTTTATCTTATATTTATATTGAAGTAGAAAAGCGTGCCAAAAAGCAAATGAGACACTTATGACGGGACGGAGAGTATGATATACAAGTACTAGTAATTTACTTGTAAAAGAAATAATATTATCGGGGTTAGTTTGTATTTAATAAAAGATATGGGGGAAAATAAGCCCATGGTAACAGTAAATACAATTTGAGAATTTATAAGCGGTTATGTTATTTAGACAAGATAATCATGTATCATAAATAACACATGTGTATAAAACTTATACAGTTAAGATTTTTCAAGTAAATCAAAAAGGAAATGAATATAAGGGATTACGGAATTAAAACTATGGGTTATATAGCTATAAGGAAGTTAATTGTAACCAATAAATATTATTTATGGTTAAGTGGAGAATAACAAAAATTATAAGAATATTATGTCCATGTGTGACATATAAAAATATTGGAGAGATTATGAAGTTATTATGTCATTTAGACAATTATAAAACATGTAACACAAATGGTACATGAATATATATATATATATCAAAGGTAATTAAAAGAAATTACCACACCATATAAGTTTTATGAATTAAGAATACATGATTTGGAAATATATAAATACCTTAATTATTAATAAGGTTAAGAGGGTAACATAAATTAACACTCTCAGTTAATCGAATTCTAGGACTATACTTGACCAGACGTTGACCAGGATATATTCAACTGCAAATCTACGGTGAACGGTATGGGATTCTTGCAGCCTGCTTGCTACCAGATTATACCGGCTTGTGTGCTATCTGTTGTTTGAAATAACGACCAAGATAATAGTTGTAAAATGTTGTATTACTCTTGCGCATTGTTGTGTTACTTTATGTGCGTGATGCTACTAACTGTAACGTGTATGTTCCACGCGTACAACACTACATTACCAGTGGATTAAATACCTGCGTTTCACTATACCGAGAACTTGTACTCAAGTTTCTCACTAACTTCACTTTATAACAAACGTCGTTATCCTAAACGTGATAACTCACAATACACATTGTGTTCTTGCTTAACGTCCTTGTGTGACATCTAATAAATTGTATACTACGAGAAGCGAGGAGCCCAGTTGTATCTGGCCATGCATGCTACAGGAGTTGTACCTGTCTCAGTTCGTCTCCATTCAAATTTACGTCGCGACGGGAGCTTTGGGTGCACTCTATGTCCACTCTCCGGGACCTTACCGGAACATTTCAAGTTGGGAGGAAGACTTCCTTTCTCTCGAGGGTACGATACCCACCTCTTTTAGTACAGGAGTTAACTACGTTATCTTCTGAGGGAATTATTACCCACCTACTCATACGAGAGTCCCATCTCGTCTAAGGGTTTATCATACCCGACCAATTTTACTCTATGATGATGGAGTTTAACGAGGTCACTATACCTCCACTGCTGTGAGGTACTCTTATATACATGTTAGTCCCATTGTGAGGATCTGACTACTAGTAAACAATTACAGGACATCTAACTTGACCTTCTGAAGTCTTGTTCTCTGTGACATTATTATCCTTGTATGGTTGTTTGTTATGATTACATTATGCTGTGTATTTACAGCTTTACAAAAAAAAATGATCTGCATGTATTTGACAAAGTGGTTGGTGTGGTCCAGTAGCTTGTGGCTGCACGCTCTCATACCAGCAATTTATTTTGCTAAGCCGTTTCATGGCTAACCATTTCCAGGTACATGAAGAAAGAAGAGATTACCCGACCGAGTGTAGGTGGGGTAGAATTAAGACAGGGAATTGTTACTACCAGTATCATTTTACAGTACTGTACTTTTACTATTAGTTTTTGTTATTTTAAGCGGTTTGTATTCAGCGCTCAAACCGTATCATTTGTAAGTTGTATTGGTGTTAGCCTTGTTAGTCACATGGGTGACTAACGGCGTTGTAGCACCACCCGTTTTATGTATTTATTCCGCTACATTTCCAGTTGAAGTTGGGAGCTATCATCGTTCAGGTTGTGGAGTTTCGGGTTGGGGTGTTACACAAATTTCATGGGAATGTGGTAGTGCTTGCGAGCAAAGTGCAGGAAAGTGGAGAGCAAATTTTGGGTAATTGATCTAGATTTGAATGATAGGTTTGATCAAGGAATTGAGGAGGTTTAATGTGTGTTTATGGTGTTATAACATGTTTGGAAACATGTGGAAAGGTTGGAAAAGAATTAGGTAAAGAATTAAAGTTAGAACAAAAATGAAAACTGTCAAATTTGACAGACTGTAGCAAGGTCCGGGACCTCGTTCTTGGACAAGGTCTCGGACCACACAATAAAAGTGTCCGAGAGTTGAACTGCAATGCTGGTCAGGGACTTAGTTCCCTTACAAACTCCCGGACCACCTTGAATTTTCCATCAATAGTAAGACCAGCAGCTGGTCCAGGACTTGGGGTAAGTACAAAGTCCCAGACCACCTTAGAAATCAACCCGAGAGTTTCTGAATCGTATTGGTCCAGGACTTAAGGGCCGGACCAAGTCCAGGACCACCCCTAAATTGTTACCATGAGTGTGTAAATGACATTAAATGATAGGGAATTGATTGGTATTGGTATTAGGTGATGTTTAGGACTTGTTTGGTGACATGTAAAGGTCCTTAGAAGTATAAACAAGTATGAGAGTGAATGTGAAAGTTGAGAACTTAAGAGCACATGAGTAAAGTTAAGATTGACGAGACAACGGGGTTAAATACGGGCGTACTAGACGTTAATTTCCGTATAGTCAAGACGTTAATAGAACGCTTGGAATGTTATCAGTGATGCGAGAATTCTCTGAGGAGCGTGAAACAAACACTAGAGTAATTCCTTGGTGAAAGGTATGATTTTCTTGCAATCTGTGTCCTGCTGAGTTACACTCGGCTTGTGTGCTACTTCTTATTAATCATAAATCACTTGGCTCCAAGGCCCTTAAATCACACATCAATTAACAATTCTCTCTTCTAACTACCAAACACATTTTCAGCACAATTTAGGTTCATTCTTTTAATTACCCATCCAAAAACTTCTAAAGCATTAAGGATAGATTTGAGGTGGATTATTTACCTTAATCTCCCAATTGTTTTCTTTCTCTTCTTCTTTTATCTTGAATTGAAACGGGCCAAGGGCATGGTAGTTTCCAAACTCTAATTCAATATCCAAATGGAGAATGAGAACTAAGTACAACCCTTAGGCTCATGGAGCAATTCCAAATTATAAAAGAAGGCCCTTAAAGCACAAATTTAGGTCATTACCTTAGGAGCTCTAGAATTGATTTTCTATCATGAATCAAAGAGAGGTTCCAACCAAGCTTTTGAAGCTTGAACCAAGGCACATACAAAGAAGGAAAGAGTGCAAATTAAAGGGTGATATCGGCCATTACAAAGGAAGGGAAGAAAAACTGGAAATTAAGAGAATTTGGTGTTTTCTCACCTTAAACCAACAATGGAGGTGGTATAGCTCATGAAAATCTGATTTTCTCTTAAAATGGGGCTCCATCCATGGAAGTCAACTTCAAGCTTTTGAGATTTTGAAAGGTGAAAAAGATAGCTCTTGATGAGACTAAGAAGAATATGTAATTTGTTTTGGATTTGGAGCATTGTAGTGCCTTGAACAAGGGAGAGTATTCAAGGTTGGGAGAAGGGCTGCAAAATCGCCATGGGAGGAAGAGAGGATGAAGAAACCGGCTGGAGAGGGTAGACAAACGTGAGAGGGAGGCTAGGAATGGAAGAGAGAGAGAAAATAAAAGCAAATATGTACTTTCAACTTTTTACTTTATTGTATTTCTCTTTTTTTTTCTAACTAATAGAGTTAGTTATTAATTGAGAGAGGGTGCTGAGTCTCTCATACAAAACCGGCCCCCTACTAGTTATTAGGCAGGGGCGTTTTTGTCTTTTCACAAGAAACGCTCCTAAATTCCCTGTTTGGCACTATTCATCAACCTGGCCCGTTTTCCGGATTTCTCTTGTTTATTTAATTTTAATGGTTCATAGACCTCCATTAAAGTTTATTTATAGTTATATGATCAACTATAATTTTTACAAGTCCATTTAACAACTTAAAATTACGTTTCCGGGTTTTCTCGAAAACTGTGCTTTAGGACTTCCTTTATGTTTTTAATCCACTATACTGATCCGTTTTCTTCGTGATTTGTTCCCACATGTTCTTAGTATATAACTAAGTCTTAAGAATCCGTGTAGGACCCAACTCGAGGTCATATACCTCCTATGGTTGCGTAATTCATGTTTTTACGTTTTATGCCTTTTACGCATTTTTCTTCTTTTTGGTTTTTTTTTCTTCACCAATATTCTTTAGGCATCACTATACCTTTAAGTATCATATTATAATAATTAATCACCACTTTTAAGTAAGGCGTATTTCATCTTTTGTTATACATTTCTCTTCAGTATTTTTATTACTCGAGGGTTGGTCAATTGAGTTGACCAAGTCAAGGTAGTTTACTTGACTTAATTGTATTATCTTGGTTAGTTTTATCCAAGTATACAAAACTTATATAATTCATATTAAATGTCTTGAATTATATGGTTCACCATTATTTCATGTTCACATTCAACATTAGATTTTCTTATCTAATGTTTTATAACTCTTTTGTAACACCCCAACTCATAAAGCCATACTTATCTCATAAACCTCCAGTCACTGATAGTAACTTGCAGTGGATTTCTTACAATATTTGGTGTTACCGCCATTAGTCACCCACGTGACCAACTAGGCATACTAAAATCTCCAAGATCTAGCTACGGTCTGATGGACCCGAATATACTGAACATTAGTACTTACAAGCCTTAATCATTTACATAACTAACTTACAATCTCCTTCCATCCTACACAACTTACTAACACAAATTACCATACGAGAGTACATGCACAACTCGTAGGTCACACTTAAACCCGTAATATGTCTACCCCATCTTACTCTCACGACGGTCGCCTTCTAACACTCACCTGCAAAATATAAACAGTAGCCCCCGAGGGGGTCAACACCTTTGCTGGTACGATCCTCTCATGACCCCAAGCTAACGTGGCTACGATGACTAATTGTCGATAGCATGGAGGTTGATTAGGTGCACAACATAATAGAAAGTACAATAAACAACAAGCCACATATGAACAATCAAAGTTCAAACACACTGAACAACTTAAAATCGTTCCCTTAATTATTGAGTTAATCACTTAACTCCTTAAGTTATGTCTCCTCTTAATCTCAGTCCAACCTTATCTTACCTCAAACTTAATCCTTACCTCAGTCTTAGAATACAAACCATTCCTTCAATAGAAATGGTTGTATCTTATCTCAATCTTATCTCAGTTCTTATCTCAATTAAGTCAACCATTCTTTAATTAGAATGGTTGTTCCTTAATTCATTGTTTATCTGTCGGGTCACGTAACTGAAATACCCCAAACTTAGATATGGTGTTTAAAAGATAAACTAAGTTATAAGGAGGCTAAATAATGCCTTAGAAACATTTCTAATCAAAGAAAACATAAGGAAACACCAAAAGAGCAGTTTAAGCAACAACGTGCTCTAAGCTTGGAGAGACTTGGGAGAGTACCCAAATATTGTTCTAAGAACTTAGTAATATCCTAATGGTCATTTTAATACAATTACCAACGAAAACCAAGCTTGAAAACAAGTTAAACACAAAATGTGCTTTAAGGAGTCTTAAAGCACATTTTTGAAAAATTGTCTTGTAAATGGGTTTTGAATGGCTAAATGTCCATCATTACTCTTTAATTAGCATGTGTACTAATTAGTATCACATTTGGAAGTCTATATCAATGGGAAATCAAAAATTTCACAACAATGTGCCTTGTTTTGTGAATAGTAATTTAATTAAGCTAGTTTATAACATAAGTCAATTTAGTTTATTTAGTTGGTCAAACAAGACCATGACTAGCCTAATTAAAAGGGGGTGGCCGGTTTTTAAGGTGATGAATCACCAGATGAGCAAATAAGAAAGGAAATTAAAGGATAAAGTAGAAACTACTATTTACTTTATACTTAAATATCTCATTTTACTCACCTCTCTCCTCACCTCTTCATTCTCTCTTGTTCCCACAGTTTTGAGCTGCTCTCTCCCTTCTCCATTAACGTGAAGCACAACCCCATGCTAGCTCCATCTTCCTTTGCACACTACTTACTCATTTTAGCTCCAAAATCAAAACAAATTACATATTCCTCTTAGTTAGCTCAAGCTCCCTCTTTCTATCTTTTCAAAACTTCAGAGAGCTTTGATTTGGTGCCAAGCCAAACCACCATTAGAGGAGGAAATTCAAGTTTGGAGACTCCATTGGCTTCTCCATTCTCTTAAGGTAAATAAAGTGTACGAAAATCTAGGTTTCCATCACTTTTCTTCTTGACCGAAAATGTATTCTCATGAGGCTTCATTTTAATGCCTTGTTCTAGCTTGTTTTCTACTCTTCACAGGATTGAGGAGGTCCTTCTTGCTTCATATCCAAGCTTGTCTTGAGAAACCAAGGTAAAACAATCACCTTAATACCTTAAAGCACATTTTTAACCTAGGGTTTGTTCCTTAGGGTTAATGTATTATCTAGTAATCATTGGATATTGGTTAGAACATTGGCAAGGAGATATATATTGGTGACCGAGATTGAGCAAGGAAAAACCTAAGGAAGAAAGTTTTTAAAGCTTGTAAAAGAACAAGGTAAATTACTTACCTTAAGGTGTTTTATTGTTTAAGGGAATGGGATTTAGATATGTGGTGAGTTTAGTGTAGAGTTTACATTAGAAAAGGGTTATATATGACCTAGGAGAAACAATGATCATGATTGTGAACTTGTGACTAAGGAGCAAATGAGGAAAAAGAGATAGTTTAAGAATATCAAGGTGAATTACAAGAAGCATTTTATTTCAATGGGAGCCTTGTTGTGTGTATTCGCAGGTTGAAGGCAAATATATGTGGAAATTCAGTGGTTAAGATTGTTGTCATTTAAGGGCCTAAGTGCCAAGCATTTAAGTTTATGCACTATAAGATGATGTGGTGTAGTTTTGGTGTAAATTGTGTGTTAAGGTGTTGTGATGAGAATTTGAGTGATATTGGTTGTTTGATGGAGAAAAACCAAGTGTTAGGATGTACTATATACTAGAGAGCCCATGGCAAAATTTAAAGGAGAACTTAAGTGTTTAAGATGTTCTAAGGGGATTTAATGACTAAGGAAGTACTAGGAAGTTCTAGAGGTTGTCTTGATGAAAAAGGGTGAGATTAAGGTGTTTAAATGACTTATAATGGCTTAGACATCACTATGAAGGATTTAGGAATCAAAAGAGTGTGTTTGGGTATTTAGGACTTAGGCCAATGTTGATAAAGGAAGCTAGGAAACCTTGGTAAGTTTGATGTGATTGAGTGTGAAACCTTAAGATGGTTTAGATAGAAACTAGAGTTTAGAATTTAAGGAAAACCTTGGAAAGTGTAAGATAGATGAAAGTGGTGTATATGGTGTGGCCAAGTTCATGAGGAGGGAACTTTGGGCTAGTAGAAGTGCTAGGTGAAAGGAATGTTGAAATGTAGGAAAGAAATAAGTGTTAAGTGTTAGTAGTTGTTGTAAGAATTGTGTAAAGGATGGGAATGAGTTTAGAGGATGGTTTAAGATGAGTTTAAGGGTCTAAATGATGTTAGAACACATTGGATGGCTTAAGGAAAAGTTTAGTGAAGATTTGGCAAAGTTTGGGCATGTTTTGGTGGCGTCCGACCCAGGGGTCCAACCCAAGTTTGGGTCGGACGGCCTCTGTTTAACGCCAGGGAAAGGTTCTGGAATGGTCCGACCCAGAGGACTTGGGTCGGACATGGGTCGGACGGGTGCATTTTTGAGGGCGGTTAAGTTTTGGAATGGTCCATCCCAGAAGGTTGGGTCGGACATGGGTCGGACATAGGAGGTTTAGAAGACGAAAACTTTCTGGAATGGTCCGACCCAGTTGGTTGGGTCGGACGTGGGTCGGACATGTAGAGTTTTCAAACCCGAAAGTTACTGGAAGGGTCCGACCCAGAGGGTCGTGGGTCGGACGGCCCTTAACACTTAAAAAAAATTTGAATTCTAAGGATGATAATTGGTAATAAGGTATACCTTTGGTAGGGTGGTAATGATTAGGACCCTAAGAACTTAAGGGATCAAGTTAAGTTAAGTAAGAACCTTAATGTTAAAAGTTAAGTTTATAAGGATAAGTGGTAAGGACTTAAGAGGATATTTAATGGGAATCTTTAGGGACTAAGTGAGTTAAGTAAGGTGCAAATAACTAATGGCCTAAAAACGAATCAATGTTTTAGGTTTGTGAATTGGGACCCCCGGAGAAGGTTAAACAAACGACGATCGACGGTGAACGGTACAATCTTTCTTGTGACCTGCTTGCTAACGGGGTGTCCCTCGGCTTGTGTGCTATCTATTTAATTGTTATGACTAAGACAAGATAAAGCATGCAACCGGTTATAATTGTTCTCGTTGTGTATGTGTTTTCTTTGCATTAACCCACGAGACTTGAGATTGTTACTAACCAAGTTTAGTACTTACTGAGTAAGAATAAGAGTTAAGTATTGGTGGTCGTTGGTTAATACCCGTTAAGGTTTAACTAACACATGGTGATTAAGTTTTCTACTAACTGGAACTTGAGTGAGGAAACCCGGGACTGACTCCGGTCATGCATGCTAAGGAAAGGGGGACGGTATCTGAATCAGATCCGCCCTCCGCTTTAGGACTTGTCTTCAGACTTGTAGCCTAGGGCCGGTTGCCGGCTTAGCTACGCTGGACTCCCGTCCAGAGTTGGTGGCATTAAGATGGTGCGGTGGGATCACCTAAATCCCAGGTTTGAATTAAGCTACAACCATTCCCTTCCAGGGACGGTTTGTATACTGAGAATAAGGTGAGATTAAGATTAAGGTAAGGTAAGAACTGAGATTAAGGAAATCAGGACTGAGTAGGGGTTTACTAGCCCACTCGATAAGGGAACGCTTGAGTTGTTCATTGTTTGTGAACTATGCGTGTTCATTTGTGGATTATTGTTATTGCACTTCATATCATTCTTGTGTATGTAATCAATTTCCATGCTATCGACAATTAGTCGTCGTAGCCCCGTTAGCTTGGGGGCCATGAGAGGGAGTACCAGCATTTGTGCTGACCCCCTTTGGGGGCTGTTTTTACACTTGCAGGTAAGAGGCCCATGAGGACGCACCATGAGAGTAGGAGCGGTTAGACTTAGGATGGAATGTTTATTTTGAGTGCGGGTTGCGCTTGTGCACCCGTCTGTTTATATTTAAACTGATGTAAGGTTGTGATTATGACTTAGCTACTTGTACTCGGTTGGTTGGTGGTATTTGGATGGTGATATTTGGATCGGTTAACTATTTTGGATAAGTTTGTGTTAGCAGAAATATGTGTACTATACTTCTACCTAGGCAGTGTACCTATCGTTTTGCGGAACAGTGAATTAAGTGGGGTTGTCGATCTCAGGGACCTCGTTCAATTAACTGACAATTTATTAATTAACTGAGAAACTAAACTAAGAAAACAGGAAACGTCACTTTTCAGGTTTTACTTAATTTAATGAAAAGAAAGACTCAACAAACTAACATAAACTAATAAAACAGTAAAATAAACTAAAGAAAGGAATAAAGATTGAAACTTTAAAATCTAAGGAAGCACCCCGGATTGTTCTACAAACCTTCACTTTATTAATTAATAAACTCTTCCCTAATTCTGCAATAAACTCAAAAACTATAATTAATTCGTCAACGGCTAAGTCTAACGAATCCTAACCAGTTGCTAGAACTAGCAGCAGACTAATGCTCTAATCCGGACACAACTAATCGCATAAAGAACAGTTTCTATTTGAGACCGATTAACCTATAGGTGGGATCACGCTTCTAGTCGTTAATCAGGTTTAATTCCTATGTCTTGTTATCTATCTCAGCTCTCGCGTGTTGATTAGAAAACTACAAATATTGCTTTAATAATTAGCTAGAAAATTAAAGCGCATGAAGAACTGGAATTAAACTACTGCATTAATAAAATAGAGAAAAGATTACAAAATAAACATGAAGATCCGGTTTGCTACCCCAATCCGGGGAGCTAAACTAACTACTCAAACATAAACATAAAAGTAACAAAAATAATAAAGAAAGACATTAATATGTAACAATGGTGATATGTGGTGATGAAGTTTCGGTGGTGATGGTTATGATGTGGTCGATGATGAAAGAAGAGCATAATTTGAGAGGCATAAAGCCCCACTC